>SJYO01004576.1:32701931-32740166 GCA_006410555.1 Capra ibex
ATACGTCTCATGTAGTACTCTTTGCGACCTGACCTTCTTTGTGTTCGACCTTAGTTCTAACGACCCTCTTTATAGTTATTGGAGTCTATACGTCTACTGTGGTGGGAATACCGTCTTTCACTTCTCCTCGATTTTTCGGAGAACTACTTTCACTTTCTCCTCTCACTTTTTCAACCGAAATTTCGATTTGTAAGTCTTTTGCTTCTAGTACCGTAGGCCAGTGTAGTGAAGTACCCTTCATCTACCCCTTTGTCACCTTTGTCACAGTCTGAAATAAAAACCCCCGAGGTTTTAGTGACGTCTACCACTAACGTCGGTACTTTAATTTTCTGCGAATGAGGAACCTTCTTTTCAATACTGGTTGGATCTATCGTATAAGTTTTCGTCTCCGTAATGAAACGGCTGATTCCAGGCAGATCAGTTCCGATACCAAAAAGGACACCAGTACATACCTACACTCTCAACCTGACACTTTTTCCGACTCGCGGCTTCTTAACGACGAAAACTTGACACTACAACCTCTTCTGAAAACCCTCAGGGAACCTGACGTTCCTCTAGGTTGGTCAGGTAAGACTTCCTCTAGTCGGGACCCTAAAGAAACCTTCCTTACTACGATTTCGACTTTGAGGCCATGAAACCGGTGGAGTACGCTTCTCAACTGAGTAACCTTTTCTGAGACTACGACCCTCCCTAACCCCCGTCCTCCTCTTCCCCTGCTGGGTCCTACTCTATCGACCTACCGTAGTGACTCAGCTACCTGCATTTAGACTCACTTGAGGCCCTCTACCACTACCTGTCCCTCCGGACCGCACGACGCTAAGTACCCCAACGTTTCTCAGCCTGTACTGACTCGTTGACTTGACTTGACTTGACTCGTGTCCTTTATCTATACAGATAGAAGGACCGTCTTCAAAGTTTGTCTTCTTACGTATCCCTGAAACGACCACCAGGTCACTGAACGTCAGATACGAGGACTACATCTCCCGAGTTCAAGCTAAGGACCAGCCCCTTAATCTAGGGTGTACGACGTTGATGTTCAAGTTTACGGTGTTGATTCTGGGTCATGTCGTTCGATAGATTGTTTTATTTATATAATTTTATTCTTCTTATGAATCTAACACTATACGAGAATTGTCATCGTAACATTGAGTAAAGGTTTCACCAAGAAACTTTTGTAATTGAAAATAAGTGGAAGAGTCCTTAATATAGACAATAATAAATCTTTCTAAGTTTTTCATTCGATTCTTATTTATACTGATATGATTATGAGAGAAGAAATTTTTTGTGGGGAACCATCTGTCCCAGACTTTATCCTAAACGGAGAGAAGACGGATGGAGAGACATTGACACGGAAAAATTTGTCATCACCCAACAACCCCCCTTAGGTTGTACTTTGTACCATTTACCGACTGGAGAAGAAGTCACATAAGTCCTTCAATCTAAATTATTAGACTGAGTATTCTCGTTTGTTAAGGAATTGAATTGGGAATTGACCAAAAATTTTGGGTTACGTCACAATCGGTATACCGTAAACCTGTCGTCCCGTAACCAGAAACCCCAGTTTAAAACTGTATCCTTCTCTCACTTTATTCTTTAAGTTTGAATAATCTGTTTGATTAAAGAAAGTATGAAAATAGGGGCAAAAGACATAGAGTCCCCCAGCAAACTTCTAAGATGTTGGTCTAAAATATGTCGCACACACCATCTTCGAAAACGGATAGACGTAAGGTTTCCGTAGTAAATGTCCCTGGAGTTCGGACTTTTAGAGTAGGATCTAGTGGCTCCAATACGGTTTGACCAGTCATACAAAGTGTGTACCAAAGACGGACGTAAAATTTATGATCAAAAACTTCAACACAAGTAAACACTTGTAATGTTAGAGTAAAAAGAAAATTATATATTATAAAATTTTTTGTCCAAAGTCGTAAGGACAAAAGTCGACTGAGAAGAAAGTTCAATTATTTCAATACTCTTTAATTTAACCGATCGAAACTTACGGTTCGTAACGGTTCTCGAACACAGGGTAAGACGTAAGGAGGACCGTCGTACAGGAACTGTGCGAACAGCAACAACCAGAAATTACAGTCGGTAAAATCACTCGTTCATCACAGAGTCACATCAAAATCCAAAGTAAAGTGATTACCAACCCCTGGGACCACCGAGTCTCCAATTTCACAGACGGACGTTACGCCCTCTGGGCCCAAGCTAGGGACCCAGTCCTTCTAGGGAACCTCTTCCTTTACCGTTGGGTGAGGTCATAAGAACGGACCTCTTAGGGTACCTGCTCCTCGGACCGTCCGATATCAGGTACCCCAGCGTGTCTCAGCCTGTGCTGACTCGATGAAGTGAAGTGAAGTGAAGCGAACTTAATTATTTTAGGACCGTTTTGTGGGAATTTATCCACAATTAGTACGAGTTAGTGTACATAGGAGTCTGGGCCTTTTCGAAGTATCTTCAGGAAAAGGATCGACCGAAAGACTGTAGGTTCCCTTATCCATAGACAGAATACCTCTTAGTAGTAAAATCGAAATTCTTATAACGATAACACCGTCGGGACCACCGGGCCCCGAACCCTCCGGGCTAGGTCCCCTGCGCCGAAACTAGGGACCAGGTCCCCTAGGGTGTACGGTACCTCATCGACTCGGGTACGTCGCGTTAATGACCTCGGAAACACAGGATCTCTGGCAAGAGACGTTGTCGTCTTGGGTGACGTTACTCTTCGGGCGTGGAGCGTTGATCGCTCATCGGGAACGAGTGGCGTTGACCTCTTTTCGGAAGTGTGTCGTTACTTCTTGGGGACTTGACGTTGTTTCTGGGTCGTGTCGGTTTATTATTATTACTATCACCCTTTTTTACCCAAAATGTCCGTTACAATAGGTCAGGTACAATCATTATTATAATCATTATTATTTTAACCAGTTCTCGAGATTTCTAAATGACATCTTTCCTTCAAGAGAATAAAATTTTACGTATTTAAAACATCTGAAACGTAGAAAGTCAGGGACTAAGATGAAAAGTTCAAAAACCTTAAAAATAAGTTGGATACCAAAAGTTTCTTTAAATATACGGTAATTATTCATTAATTACCGTTAAATAATAAACATAAGAGTTGGTCAACGAAATCTTTTTTATCCAAAAGACGTAAACTCCGAGGAGGAAGTTTCAAAAGATCCTGTTACTTCTGATGTAAAGTTAAAATAGACAAAGGATTTCCGTCTCAATGACCAAGGTATTGAAACAATAAGTCGAGGAAGTCGTTAGTTTTATCGAAGAGTAAATTATCATTTACTTAACAGTTGAAGTAATTTAGGTCATCTATAGACCTGTTATACAGGTTCATTTCCTGTTTAATAAACAAATACGGGGTTAAAGTTGACCGTACTTTCTTTCTTTTTACCTTTCATAAAGACGTTTCTTTCCAAACGGAAATAGAAGCTACTACACTTAAAATAGGATACAATTCTAAAGGTGAAAAGGACAACTTTGACTTGACTAGTCCTTCCCAAACAAACTTTATATCTCTACTCAGGAAAATCTTCTGTCCTGATGTTATCAAACGCAGGCAAAAATAAAATACTAACAGTAGTCATATGAAGTTGTTTCATTGAAAAGGTGAAAATTCGAATTAGCTTTCACCGAACTTTATAGAACAAAGAGAGAAACATTCCAACTAAAACCGAAACGTTTCTTTTATCCTAAACCTTTCTTTTGTACCTGAAAAACACCCTGAGGTCTTATACACCGGGGTCTCTAGTAGGACTTGTTTCCGGTACTGTAGAGTCGGCTGATAACCAGTGACCCTTAGGAGTACATGCTCGAAGACTGACCGTCCATACCTGTAACTATCTCTTGACGGCTATTTCTATCCGGTCGTTTGTCGGTGAGGGAGGACGGAAACAGGGAGACTAGTCCGAGAATTTCAAGAAAGTACCTAGAACAATGGTGTGAAAAATTAATTAATACGTCTATTGGTGTCTCTTCCGTTACCGTTGGGTGAGGTCATGAGAACGGACCCCGGCGAATCTCGACCTATGCTGACTCGCTGAAGTGAAAGTGAAAAGTGGAAGTACGTGACCTCTTCCTTTACCGTTGGGTGTGGCCACAAGAGTGGACCTCTTAGGGTCCCTACCCCCTCGGACCACCCGACGTCAGGTACCCCAGCGAATCTCGACCTATACTGACTCGCTGAAGTGAAAGTGAAAAGTGGAAGTACGTGACCTCTTCCTTTACCGTTGGGTGTGGCCACAAGAGCGGACCTCTTAGGGTCCCTACCCCCTCGGACCACCCGACGGCACATACCCCAGTGTGTCTTAGTCTGTGGTGACTTCGCTGAATCGTCGTCGTCTATTGGTCTCTAAGAATTTCGTTTTTAATTTTACTCAGTCTACTCACGGTGTTTGAGTTGTAGTTGAGAACCAGAGTAATAAATATATATACACTTACACCTTCCTAGATCACAGAAAGACACTCTAGACTCGGATCAGTAAATCAGTCGTTCTTTCTACTATCAGTATTTTTATATCAGACAAAAAGTATCTTCTCTTGGACAATCGTTAACAATGTAGATTAACTTTACACTTACGTCTAGACAACACATTATAACTTCATTGGTTGTTGACTTTTTCCATGATGTCTATGCTGGTCGATATTTTGTCTAGTATTTGAGTTCCTTTTCTTTTTGTTTATTGTCGTGCTTCGGAACCCGAGCAAGTCGTGTTACTAATTTTCCCAGTACCAGTAATACTTCATTTCTCAAGTCTTCTTCCAATTTAAACAGGTCCCTCCGAAAACTTCGTGTATCCTGATCGACCTAGAATGTCCTTCTTTTTACCTTTCATGTCGTAAAAGGTCCGTCTTCTCCATACCGAATTTATCTCCCCTCATGGTGTGTTTCTGTTATTACTCACGATACGGACTCACAAACCTGAGGTAGGTCTCTCCGTCAGTAACTTCTCAAAGACTATTTCCTCACTGTACACAATGTCATAAATTCTTTTTGTTAGATCACCATTACACATCTCGTTTAACCTTCCTACCCCTTCGATCAAACTTCTAGTAAGGTCATTAAGTCTAGATTCTCCTTCGTACGTCACATCGTATTGCTTAACGAATACTTTTGGATCATCGATATCACTTTTACTCTTTCTACCGTGAAAACCAGAGTGGCAATACTTCTATGCTACTGAGATACTTCACGAATCTTTCAGATCTTGTATTCTTCGTGAAGTAATTAAGATTGTCGATGAGGATCATGATGGTAACGGTCCTTATCAATACACCGCCATAAAAATAAAGTGAACACCTGTCACATATAGTGATGAGAACTTTGTAAATACAACTGAAGTTTAATTACCTGAAATAACCACAAAAGACAATTAAAATCTACTTTCTATATATCCGTTTCCATCGATTCATTATATGTCCTCTTTAATAAGTTTCTTTGTATCCTTCTCAAGTCTGATTGACTAGATCTTAAAGAGACACCGACAATTCGTACTCGAGAAATTTTTTTATATAGAAGTTTCTGTAGACTCACAAGTATCTACTGTTTTCAACATTTGGACGTCTCGAGTCCTTGTCATGTTTCGACTTTTAGTCTAATATTCGTTGTATTTTAGTATATATTCGTTGTCTTTATCTTATTATCGTTACTTTTGGGTTGGTCCCTCTCTCATTTGTCTGAACCTTTTTATTACCTTTTCCTTTCTTTTTTTTTTCTTATATATTTAACAATGTCTTTCTTCTATGTCTATAGTTTCCTTTGTCCTTTTTGTTGATATACAGGGGTCGAGAAAGACCGGAGTACTTGACGGGCCGAGGAGACAGACGATACCTATACTCCTCTACTAATGGTTACACTATCCTTCGTATGAGTTAATCCATTGTCTTTTGGGTGCTGTGTCTGAACTGAGTCCCCTAGGAAAACTAGCCGTCACTGGTACCCCTCTGTCTAAGTCTCATTATTGTGGTGGTACACAGGATCGCATTAAACGATCTAAGTCACTATCTTTATTATTGTATTAGCATACCCAGAGATTCGATGTTTTCGTAAAGTATATGCCCTACCCTGACTTAATTTCAACCGGAGTTGGAAGAGTTATCATGAAAGTCACGGTTTTCTACCTTATAGTTCTCGATACATCAAGACTCTCTCTGTCTCATATTGTTGATTAAATAGGTTCTAATTCAATAAGAATTTTATATTTCTGTTATTTATTACACCCATAGGGTCCGGAAAGAACCTTTGTGATGATATACTGGTTCAGTTGATTCTCTACTTAGTTTTATTGAAACAAATAATTCGTCTACCTTTGTAATTTTAGAAACCGTTAGAATTTTCAAAGTCTACCCTCTCTCTTCCATTCTTTTTGATGTCCGTATGAATAAACAGTAGTAAGTGTTAATCCTTAGAATTCATGGAAAATGTTAACTTAATACAGTAATATTTTCTTTTTTGAGGTTTCAGTCAAATATTTTGTAAAAAAGAAAACAAAAAATTAAAATAACCTCATATCAACTAAATGTTATAACACAATCAAAGTCCATATCTCGTCACTAACTTAATATGTATTTAGGTGAGAAAAAGTCTAAGAAAGATTATATCCAATAGTGCCTTATAACGCATCTCAAGGGGTGCGATATGTCTTCCAGGAACAACCAATAGACAGAACACATATCGTCCCACAGACAAGTAGGGTGCGAAGACTAAGTGAGGAGGGACGACACAAAGGGGAAACCATTGGTATTCAAATAAGAGTCCTAGACATTCAGTCGAAGATAAAATATTTATTCGAGTAAACAAAGAAAATTTTTTTTAATCTAAGGTAGATACTCACTATGTGCTATAAAGAGAAAGAGACTGAATTGAAGTGAGTTATACTGTCAGAGATCCATGCAATTACAACGATGTTTACCGTTATAAAACAAGAAAAAGTAGCAACTCCTTATAAGGTAAAATATCTTACACACATGGTGTAGCAGAAATGGGAAGACGACTGTCTGCAAATCCAATAAAGGTACAGAATCGACAACATTTATTACGACGACACTTGTAACCCCACGTACATAGAAAAGGTCAATCTCAAAAGAGAGCTATAGATACCGGTCCTCACACTAACGACCCAGTATACCGTTGAGGTAAAGATCGAAAAATTCTGCGCGGATGTTATGAAAGGAATCGCCGATGTGGTCAAATTTAGGGGTGGTTGTCACATCCTCCCAACCAAGGGAAACGAGGTGTGACAGAGGTCGTAAACAACAAAGATCTGAAAAGGCTACTACCGGTAAGACTGGTCACACTCTATTATGGAGTCACATCAAAGCTAACCTAAAAAGATTCCAGATAAATCCAGAATTGAGTTAGTTTTCACCCTTAAACGAAGACACTATGTCTCGACGTACAAAAGGAGGTTCCAAGTAACACAGGTCGTAGTGTCGATCCAGAAGCTCGAAACACGTACCGCGATCTCTCGTGACATCGACACGTACATCGACAGATCAGAGGTGTCGAGGTGTAAAGATTCTCTGACGGAAATAAGAACGGAACGGAAAACATCTAACTGGTATGCACACACTCAAATGAAGACTCATTTTTTACAAAAGAATTAAATTCTCTGTATATCCTTAATTATAACAACCACTTGTTCATGTATAACTTTAAGTCGTAAAGAAAGTCAAAATAGGAGTACAATTGAAGTTCATTTTAATTTAACTTATCAAAAAAAAAAAATTAAAACTTTTGGTACCTATATATTATCAGAACATCCAGAGAGGTAGATGTATCTCTTTACATACTTTAATAGAAACATTCATAGATAATAATAAATTCCCGTAACCCACTAAAAATGAAAATTCATTAAATATACAAAGTGCATAACGTACTTATAGAACCTGTTTTGTAGTGGAAATCATTCACTAAAAACAACAGAAAGATTACTTTCACTTTCAACGAGTCAACACAGGTCAAGAAACACTGGGGTACCTGATATGTCAGGTACCTGAAGAGATTCGGTCTTATGACTTCACCCATCGGAAAGGGGAAGATGTCCCCTAGAAGGGTTGAGTCCCTAACTTGAGTCCAGAGGACATAACGTCCACGTAAGAAATGGTCGACTCGGTGTTCCCTTCGGGATAGAAAGATTCTATTTATGTTTTCGTTTTTATATTCGATCTTTTTTGTACTTCGACAATTGTTATTTAGGTTCTACACCACCACAAAGTAAAATATCACTTTTATTTTTGACCGTCCAATGAAACTGTCGTTTCTCTTATAAGTTGGTATTGTAATATATTTCTCTTTTAGGAATTTAAGATCTTATGATTTATCTTGACTTATAATTATGCAATATTTTTGAACAAATTTGACTGTCCATTGTCAATTACTGTTTCATTTGTCTTTTATGAATAATGTGTTTTTATTCGAGTTTGCCTAATTTCTGGATTTACACTCTGACCTGTGATATTTTGAGGATCTCCTTTTGTAGTTCGGGTTTTGCGAGAGACTGTATCTGACTTTGTTACAGAAAAAACTAGGTAGAGGATCTTATTACCCGTATTTCGGTCTCTGTCTGTATACCCTGGACGAATTTGACCTTTCGATTCCTTTGTCTTACTTTTCTGTTGGGTGTCTAACCCTCTTCAATAAACGTTTACTACACGGGTTGTTCCCTAAATCATAAGTTTTAAATGTTTGTCGAGTACTTCAAATTGGAGTAGTTTTGTTTGTTGGGTTAGTTTTTTACCCGTCTTCTGGATTTATCTGTAAAGAATTTTCTTCTGTATGTCTACCGGTTTTTAGTGCACTTTAGTCATAGTGATAAGTCAAACCAAGTCAAGTCAACGAGTCAGCACAGGCTGAGAAACGCTGGGGTATTCAACGTCGTGTGGTTCGGAGGGACAGGTAGTGGTCGAGGGCCTCAAGTGAGTTTGAGTACAGGTGGCTCAGCCACTACGGTAGGTCGGTAGAGTAGGAGACAGCAGGGGAAGAGGAGGACGGAGGTTAGGGAGGGTCGTAGTCTCAGAAAAGGTTACTCAGTTGAGAAGCGTACTCCACCGGTTTCATGACCTCAAAGTCGAAATCGTAGTAAGGAAGGTTTCTTTAGGGTCGTGACTAGAGGAAATCCTACCTGACCAACCTGGAGGAACGTCAGGTTTCCTGAGAGTTCTCAGAAGAGGTTGTGGTGTCAATTCTTCGTAGTTAAGAAGCCGCGAGTCGAAAGAAGTGTCAGGTTGAGAGTGTAGGTATGTACTGGTGACCTTTTTGGTATCGGAACTGATCTGTCTGGAAACAACCGTTTCATTACAGAGACGAAAACTTATACGATAGATCCAACCAGCATTGAAAAGAAGGTTCCTCATTCGCAGAAAATTAAAGTACCGAAGTTTTTGGTAGACGTCACTAAAACCTCGGGGGTTTTTTATTTCAGATTGTGACAAAGGGGTAGATAAACGGTACAGTACTAGAATCAAAAGACTTACAACTCGAAAATCGGTTGTAAAAGTGAGAGGAGAAAGTGAAAGTAGTTCTCCGAAAAGTCGAGGAGAAGCGAAAGACGGTATTCCCACCACAGTAGACGTATAGACTCCAATAACTGTAAAGAGGGCCGTCAGAACTAAGGTCGAACACGAAGAAGGTCGGGTCGCAAAGAGGACTACATGAGACGTATATTCAATTTATTCGTCCCACTGTTATATGTCGGAACTGCATGAGGAAAAGGATAAACCTTGGTCAGACAACAAGGTGCAGGTCAAGACAACAAAGGACTGGAAATATATCCAAAGAGTTCTCCGTCCAGTCCACCAGACCATAAGGGTAGAGAAAGTCTTAAACGGTGTCACATAATACTAGATGTGTCAGTTTCCGAAACCGTATCAGTTATTTCGTCTTTATCTACAAAAAGACCTTGAGAGAACAAAAAGGTACTAGGTCGTCTACGACCGTTAACCTAGAGGTCAAAGAGACGGAAAAGATTTTGGTCGAACTTGTAGTCCTTCAAGTGCCAAGTACATAACGACTTCGGACCGAACCTCTTAAAACTGGTAATGAAATGATCGTACACTCTACTCACGTTAACACGTCATCAAACTCGTAAGAAACCGTAACGGAGAGAAACCTTAATCTTACTCTTGACTGGAAAAGGTCAGGACACCGGTGACGACTCAAAAGGTTTACACGACCGTATAACTCACGTCGTGAAAGTGTCGTAGTAGAAAGTCCTAAACTTTATCGAGGTGACCTTAAGGTAGTGGAGGTGATCGAAACAAACATCACTACGAAAGATTCCGGGTGAACTGAAGTGTAAGGTCCTACAGACCGGGATCCACTCACTAGTGTGGTAGCACTAATAGAACCAGTACTTCTAGAAAAAACATGTCAAGACACATAAGAACAGTGGAGAAGAATCATAGAAAACGAAGACAATCCAGGTATGGTAAAGACAGAAAATAGTACGGGTAGAAACGTACTTTACAAGGGAACCATAGAGATTAAAAGATTATAGTGATAATCTCTTTAGGTTTAGGTTTGATGTTACTCCATAGTGGCGTGCGGTCAGTTTTACCTATAGTAGTTTTTTAGGTGTTCATTTACGACCTCTCCTACATCTTCCTTTCCTTAAGAGGATGTGATGACCATCCTTAATTTAACCGTGTCAACGATACTTCTTGTCATACCTACAAAGAATTTTTTGATTTTCATCTCGATGGTACACTGGGACGTCAGAGTGAGGACCTGGATATAGGTCTATTTTGGTACCAGTCTTTCCTATGTACGTGGGGGCACAAGTAACGTCGTGACGAATGTTATCGGTCCTGTACCTTCGTTGGATTTACCGGTAGTCGTCTACTCACCTATTTCGTCGCCGTCGCCACTTACATATGTTACCTTATAATGAGTCGGTATTTTTCTTACTTCATTACGGTGAACGTCGGTGTACCTACCTGAATCTCTGAAAGTATGACTCACTTCAGTCTCTTCCTCTTTAGAGTACTGTAGGGTACATACACCTTATTTCTTTTTTTTATGTTTACTTGAATAAATGTTTTGTTTTTGTCTGAGTGTCTAAATGACTTGTTTGAATACCAACGGTCCCCTTTCCGGAACCCCTTTCCCTACTAATCCGTCAAAAGTTGATTATACATGTGTGATGATGTGAATTTTACCAATTGGTTGTTCCAGGATGACATATCGTGTCCCTTAAGACGAGTTACAATACACCGTCAGACCTACCCTCCCCTAAACCCCCCTCTTACCTATGTACACCGACTTGGGGTTACGACAGGTGGACGTTGATAGTGTCAGAACAGTTAGACGATAGTCAAGTCAAGTCAATTCAACGAGTCAGTACAGGCTGAGACGCTGGGGTACTTGGCGTCGTGCGGTCCGGAGGGACAGGTAGTGGTTGAGGACCTCAAATGAGTCTGAGTACAGGTAGCTCAGTCACTACGGTAGGTCGGTAGAGTAGGAGACAGCAGGGGAAGAGGAGGACGGGGGTTAGGGAGGGTCGTAGTCTCAGAAAAGGTTACTCAGTTGAGAAACGTAGTCCACCGGTTTCATGACCTCAAAGTCGAAATCGTAGTAAGGAAGGTTTCTTGAGGTTATATTTTATAAAAAATTTTCATGAACGATGTCTTTTATCCCGGTGTTTTGAATTCCGTCTATGATAGGTTGGAAAAAATTCATTAAGCAAAAAAAGTCGAAAAAGTCATCTTCCTTTATTAAACTTGACGACAATTATACTGTCTGTTTTATTAGGTATTTTACAGAAGGGGGTTCTTTATACTTACTTGTGACATAATCTCATTAAAGGTTCCTTTAGTCGATAGTTCAGTGTAGTAGTAATAAAGACTTGAACCCCTTACACCACCTTCCTCAACTGAAATCAGTGAAGACATAAGGGACTCGGTCCGTGTTTCGGGGTCTGGTTCCTACCGATCCATTTATTTGGGTTTCTAAACCAATGCTCCCTAACCGGTGATGCAGGAAAGATTGTTTCTCCTCCAGAATCCAATCCAATAGAGACTTCCGACTATTTCTTCCTCTTTTCGTCTCCTCCTCGTGATAAGACATCCTCGTAATCAAGTTGTTTGTAAATGACTGTTGAATGAGACACGATACGTAAGGGGGTCTGAGACCCTTATGGTCGGACCTTGACCTTCTCTTCTACCCATATTTTGTTTATGGTTCTACTTCATCAATGTTTCGTGTTATTTACCGTTTTTTTCTCAAGATATTCTCTCATACTATCCACTTAGATTGAAATTCAAGACCATAATCTGGTAATGTAATACACTCAACTATTACCAATACACTAACCGACATAATCCAACTAGTGTCATCCGGAAAGACTCATTCGTTGTATTGTGAATTCGATTCTGAAGCATTCACTCCGTAATTGGTCCTCCGGACCCTTCTTTGAAGGTCCGTTTTACTTGTCACGGGACTCCACCCTCTTATAAACCAGGAAGTCTCCTCGTCTCTCTTCTGACCATGTGGACCTACGGTCACTCACTCCCATCTCGACCGTATGCTACCCCACCATAGTCACTACGAGGACAGCGGGTAAGATTACTGCAACCTGAAGTTCACATCAGTCACTCGAACGTTTACACTCTTTCCCGGTTTTTCATCTTCTCCGAGAGACTTACTGATTCTTGTCGTTCGCCCCAATCAGTGGTCGTGATTTTTTCTTTACTCCCCTTGTCACCTGTTTGGGCTGGGTAAATTCCCAAAACGATTTACTAAACGAGCCGTTCCAAAGATGTGGCAAAACGATACTTAGTTCAAAGCAAGGTGATGGGGACAATGATATACAGAGGTTTATTCTTGACTACAGTAAACACCTCAACAACAATATTGTGACATTGAAAAGAACAAATCTTTTGATTTATGATAGAGAGAGAAGTATAGACAGTAAGAACGTCGGGTGGAAAGAGTCCGGGTCTAGGATACTTTTGGATATTGTAGTATAACTCCCCCTAACTGTACTATCTTAAAGGTTTCTTCTAACGGTTTTTACGACGATTAAATTAATTTTTTGACACGTCCACTCGTAAAGTTGGTGTAACAAAAAGGGTAATACTAGGAAATTTTTTTATCTAAAAAATTGTTAATAATAAAATAAAAATCCCTATTAGGTAGTCTTTCTAATCCCTTAAACTTTTTGCCTCACTTTCTGTAAGTTTTCGTGTTCATTCACAAGAATATTGAATACCAAATTCTCAAGTTTCTTATAAAGGACTCCGACTACAAAAATTCAATCACCTATATATTGACTACGTTGATCAGGTATCCTCGTAGGCTACTCTGTCCGTTTGATCAATCGGAACAATAAATTCTAGCAAGATCAAAACAGAGTTCCTGAAATAAATCGGCGTAGACTAGGATTTGTTGTCTTAGTGACTTAAATCAAAAAGGGTCGAGGATGATTAATCCTGAAAAGGAGAGGTCGTACTTCTTCTTTATGTATAAAAATTAAGACTTTAAGATAAGAGATGGTCTTATAATTTTTGTTTTCATACGGTGGTATATAGTACGGAGTAAAGAAATTGATTTTGTATAAAAAAGTTGGTAAAGGATTAACCTACGATACTGCCACCCTTTTTTTCATGTCTCATGTCAGTAAAAAATTTTGTTGCGTCGTAGAATTTGTCATTTGGAATGGGTACAACTAATTTACAAGATTTCGATTTGGTTCTAGTATAACCAGAAAGGGATAACCAAAGACATTGTACGTCTCCTTTAAGTGTAGGTATGGTTTCCTTACACAAAGGGTGTTATGGATACTTACAGATTTTTCGGACGTCCTTAAAGTACATTAATAAACGATTACTATTTTGTAAAGTTTCTGTTGTTGTTGTTTCTGGAAACAATATAAACCAGGGGTAAAAGTGTTTTTCGGTATGAGTTTCATGGAAGTAACTTGGTTTTTTTTTTTCTTTCTTTTACTCTATGTCTATGTATCTCTGGTTCTGTCACTACACTTTTCCAATTAATTGACTCCGACGGGTCATTGTTTCTACCTTCTTATTAAAAGGTAGGACTGTAAAGTAAGGGACTAAGACGGAAGAATTTTATTGTTGGACATCCCATGTCCCGGTTCGTATAATACCGTAAATAATTCAATATTACTAGTAAAACCTTGTTCCAGTACTGACTTTATTGATCTTATTTTTCGTTAACGATAACCAGAAATTTTAAAACTGTTAATCTAAAAAAAAATTTACGTAAGGTGAATTATTCGATTGTAAATTTTAGACGTTAATTTATCTTTTGTAATAAGAGTATTACTTTTACAAACGAATGGACAAAAGGTAGTCAGTACCTGTAGTATATTCAACAAAACTCTTCCGAAATTGACTCCATTTTACGGAAATTGATAGATAAAAAAGGAAAAAATCTACCAAACTCCCGAAATTGACCCTTCCGAATTCTTTTCCGTGGAACTGTGGAGGATATTATGGTTCACATTCATTTGAAAGGTCGAACATTAACACACTATGTGTACTTCCATAAACAGTCAGTAGTTTCTAGACGATAAAGTTTTAAAAATAGGATACTAGTCGAATTTTATATCCTCTTTATCGTCTAATTGTTTTACTGTGGAAGATTTTAAGTTTGAATATTACACAATTTATATGTTCACAACTGTCTTCTCATATTACTTAGAGAAAAAGGTGTATGATATTTTTGAAATATGTAGAAACGGGTTCTTATATAAATGTTGGAATAAATCAGTATAAGTATTTAATAAAATTTAAAGACGTGTAAGTACATAACAGATATATTCTACGTTTTCGAGACATCACACATGGACTCATATGAACCTACTCAATCCTATTAGACAATAAGAAAGGAAGACCAATACTCAGGTGGTACGACACAGAGGTTCTCAGGTTAGGTTTACCCGGTGTAGGGTTGTAAGGGACGGGATACCAAAAAACAACTCAAATCTGTTATCAAGTCGATGGTCAAAGTTGTCGAAAGTTAAGGACCGGTTATAGTAAAGTAAATACGAGGTGTATGAAGGAGGAGGAGACGGGGGTAGCAAGAAATTTCATAAGGATTCGTGTCAAGAAAAGAAAATAACAAACTAGTCCGAGATTTTCTTTCTGTAAGAGAAGATTATATAGTCCACAAAACAATTTGATGATCAGGTGTTTCACTTGATTCACAAATGTGACACAATTGGGCTTTATCTAAAGTTAACTGACGTAAATATAAAAATAAGTTATGTCGTAGATAGATTATTTTAGATAAGTCAGAATTGATTACTCCTCTCCCGAGAAAACGTGAGGACTCGAGAAGTAAATATATGTAGGAAAGAAGACCCTGATTAAATTCTAGTGAGGAATATGTCTTTGTTAACGACATGAATAGTAAAATTAAACATACAAATATAAATACAAATAAGTGTTTGTTTCATTTCATGCTACAATTGACGTAAGTACTTCAAAAGAAAAATCTTGTTTCCGTCTTATTCTTTGAAATTCTCCTTTTATTTTCGGATTTCATAGGATTGAATATGAGTGGTCCCCAGAGGAAAATACGTTGTCATCATAATTTAATTTACCTTCTTATATATATATATAATACATACATTTATATATCTTATCTTATACTTCAGGATTTATAATATCTTATACTCTCTTTGATTTCAGACGAAGAAGTAGTGGAAATAAATACGAGACGTATAACTTGACGGTCATTTGAACATTCTCAAATGTCTCTACAAAAGATTAATAAAGAAAATTAGTGTGTTGAATAAGAAGGGATCTCACATTTGAGATCTTCCCGTTTTTGATACGGATAAAAATAAGTGGTGACATTAGGAGTTATGTTTCCTGTTGAGGACGAGTACCATCTGTACGGGTTTTATCGGTGACTTATTCCTTACTTATTTCTAACGAAAATTTTTAGATCGAACCTTAAGGTGATTGTGAGAACAAATGTCCACCGTAGTGGGTGTCTGTGTTCGTTAAAACTGTCAAAGGGACTCCTGTTACTGCTTGGTGGTGGACTGCTGTTGAGCCCTACCCTGTATCTGAAGATTACGTAAAGAGAATGGACGAAGACGGAACGACCTCTGTCGAAAAAGATTCTGTGTCGACGGTCGTTTGGACTTCCTTTCTCTCTTCTACTCACGAGCCCCAGTGGTACTACGGAAACTAGCTACGACGAGGTCATTGATGTCACCGTAATCCTGAATAACGAATCTACTGTCATCACGAGAAATGTACAAAAGACAAACTTGGATTTATATCGTCAACTGTACCACCAGGACTTCGTTTCGGAAAGTGGTCATTTCTCTACGAGAAGTAACAACGTTACTAGAACGAAACGAGACTAATATTAAACTTTCTGACATTCTTTGTGAAGTTAGATCATTTTCTCAGTCATGGAACGATCTTAATAGTTCTTCTAGTTTTTTATTATATAACCCATGCTATCTAATAATACCATGTTTTTGACCTGAGAAGGGAAAGAAGTTCACTCCCAACAGCCAAGACAATGACGTTCGGCCACATGTATGGCATGTGTTCTCCCGGTGTGTAGACGACCAGTGTCTCCGGTACAGTTTGGTCACGATCTTCACAGCACTAAAATAAAGGGTCGTCACGACTACCGCTCTGACTTACAAGGGAAAGGAAAGACTGTCTAAAATCTTTAACCATACTATTTTCGTGTTGACGATACCTAAGACGACTCTTTAAAGTATCGTCCATATATGCACAAAAGTGTCTCCTGACTTCTTTTTAGTTGTACGTACTATATAGACGAGTAAAGAAAAACTATTTAACCGTACTGTCTCACCCCCTTTTTTTCGTTAAGTGTTTAGTAAAGTATAAAAAAATTTATCACACGAATTTCTACCAGGACCTTTATTTACGGATCGTCGGTTAACCAAAATTAAACAATGGATTGTGTGGGAGTTTGACTCCGAATTTTATAAGGGAAAATATTTTTATTTGGGAATGCTATCCCACCCCACCTCTCCCTAATTCTAGGTAGGTTTTTTTTTTTTTTTGATATATCCACGATACATGTAAAAAGNTTCTAGGTAGTTTTTTTTTTTTTTTTGATATATCCACGATACATGTAAAAAGTAGACATTTACAGTCACAGACTTGTCTGTTGTGTTTAAGATTAGTAATATACACATCGGTCTCTTAGTTCGTAAAAGTGAGTTCAATAGTTTGGTTTGAGGACAGTCTAAAGTGAATATGTTGTATCAGATTCCAATTCCCTCTTTCCACTGATTTGCACATAAACTTGATCGAAGGACAGAATCCGGACTTGGTTTTTTCTTTTCTTTCGTGTTTTGGTAACTAAGTGGTCTACTCTTTTGATTGAAATACTCCAGTCCTTGTTCTCTTCTCGGACCGGTCCACGCTCTAATGGCAAAACAGGCACCGTTATACGCAGATCATTGTACGCTTCCCTCTTTCCTTCCTCTCTCTCTCTTTCTCTTTGGACGATAGAATTTTCATTTAATCTCGATTTATCTTGTCTTTATAATGTTTAGACTTTATAGTATTATCGATCCTTTTCTAATCCAAACTTTTATTGTTTAACTAAAGTATCTCTTTTCTTGACCGTTTCTCAGGAAATAACCGTCCGGTCAACTGTTGATAATCCACAGGATTCATCGTCTCGGTTGACCGTAATATGGAGGAATCTGTTTACACATTAAAATGTTCGACAGTAGGACTAAACTTTGAAACACTTATACCGTATAATTTATCTTCAAACGCAGAAACAAAATTTTTGAGTTAGTTTACATCTGTAAAGATATTTTGTATACAGGTTGATCTAGTAATATATCATAAGTTCTTCCGTATATAATACTAAAAACAAACTTAAAAAGTGTTCTTCAGAAATCTTATACTATATAATAGTTTTGTTGTTAGATTCTTTGTAAACCTCTTGTTTTCATGATTCCCGTATAATATACATTAATGTTATTTAAATTTTAAAACTAGAATTATTATAGAGTTATTATAGGAGTATAATAACCTAAAAAGGGAGGGAACTAGTAAAGAGTTTTAACAAGGAGTTCTATGGAAGAAGATGTCCAAAATGTTTTGTTATAATTTGTATCGTTAGATTATAGGTCGATAATTACGATGAAGTCTTCAAATTATAACGAAAATTAAACCCGGAAATTTTTATATATTAACGTTGTAATGTCAGTTACAAGTCACTAAAAAAAAAAAAATTTCTGTCACCAAGTCCGTACGATTTGCAAACGATCTTTTACTTTAACTGGATCAGTAAAATTTATTCTCTTAGAAGAGGACGTTGAAAATTTTATAGGGTTATCGGGGTCTTTAATCGTGAATGAGACCCAAACCTTGATACCAAGTTCAGATTCTGTTGGTTATACAAGTTCAAAACGCCTCTTCCTTCTACACCGTAACTCGGATTACGTTGACATCCAGTAAAGAGGACGAACAATAACGTAGAAACAAGTAAAGAGAGCACCGTGACGTAATCCGATAGATTTCGTTAGTGGTTTTTTTGTGTCCACTTGATGTAGAGTGTTCTCAATGATGCTCTTTTGCAAGTAGATTACAAGTTGTTACTTAAAATTCCTAAATTTAGGACAGAATTACTACTGTGATCCCGATTTTAAGTACCGACCGAAGTATTTCGTGTAGAGTGAAATAAAGACTTAAAAAGTACGGGGAAGAGTAAAGAATGTTCTTGTAGGCTTTTTTTTTCTTGTAGGTCTATTCAATCTTATCACGGTTGAACAAACTAGACAATTGACTTAAAGAACAATTATAAAGTTCATACCCTATATTCCCGAAAGACACACAGGACTGAGTGTCCTTTTGACTTTTGACGGTTCCTTTCCTTGTAGCAATATGAACTCTATCTAACTGATGTAATCCTTTTTACTAAAGACCTTTAAACGATACTTACTAAAAATACAAAAATGGAAGAAATTATATCCTTAGTCTAGGTGTACGGTAAATTTTGTTTAAATAAAAATAATAGAAGAAATGTTTAGTATGAAAATGGATTTTAATGCCCTATGCGCACACTTCGTGTGTACATATGATATCTTTAAGTTGATGACTTAAAAAGGACAAAGGAAAGATTTTCTGACTTGACTACCACCTGAATTTCTTCAGTCGATGGTACTTTTATTCCGATAATCTTGGCTAACGTATGTCATCTCCACCAAACACGTAAGAGGTATTGTTACAAAAGAAAGTGTTATCCTGGTGTCTGTTTATAAATACATTTATCTATAAAAACACACTATAAAACACCATGTATATTGAAAAAAATCACAAAGTGTCGTAATAATAAAGTAAATTAAACATACCTTATTTCAAAAATCCAGGTTCATCTGAACTTAATTACAGGACTAACAGTCATAATAACTTTTAAGACAGTTGACATGACAAGAAGTAGACAGGGTATCAAATCTTGTACTGGACCGATAGACCGTAACAACGTTCACGGAATTTAAGTACCGTAGGATAATTTTTTTGTTTAAGCCACAATACGACGTACTGTTTCTGTTTGTGTGGAGTTTTGCAACAGGAAAGAATCGAACGACGCAAAATGTCAAGAAAGACGACTGTTAAATATTCGGAAATAATATATTATAACTACTTAATGTCTCTACTACTTCAACGAGAGAATAAAGACAAGTGACATGGTCTCGACACATAGACAATTACTCTGTGTCGCAGTAAAGACACTTTACATATTTACATACACGTCCAGTTTAATTATATACTGTATGATGGTCAGACATATGTCCACAAGGACAAAACGATTCAACACGTCTAAGTCAAAAAATTTTTTTTAGTCACGTCAGTTTAATACTTTAGAGGAAAAAATCTGAGACACTTTTTGGTAGGTTGAGTTTTCTTTTTAACCTTTTACCGACGATTGGTTCGGAGTAGTACTTTGGTTACTATTTGTTTACGTGGTGAGTTGTCTTGTCCTACGAAGGAGACTCAAGAACATATACGTCTAGTGAATATTCCGTTCAAAAGTTGTCTGGACCTTTCGGCTTGAAACTTTCACACAACAATCGGGAGGAGAAATAGACGGGAACGTAGTTGTCTGTCTCGAGACCCCGCACTGTCACTGAGTCTCCAAACCTGAAGGTTCATTTCCCTGCAAAGAACTTCGTAGTAGACAGTTGAAATAAAGTTACATACTACAAAAATGTTGACCAGTCAAGAAAACATAAGGATGTCGATACCATACTAACAGGAGAATGTTAAACAAGATGTACTTCCTCAGGAAACAATCAGTCTTACGTTGTTGACAGTAGGCCACCAGTGACTGGTGAACGTGAGAAAACTACATCTAATTTTTGAAAAAGTATTTGCATTGGACGAAACTAAACGAGACATAAAAAGGACGTCGACATTAACGGCTCACGGACAACATATGAAATATCTCAACTTTATTTTTTTATTAATGAAAACTTGAATCAACTACAAATTAAAGTCCGTTCTACGGTTCCCGTCTTAGCCACGTAAGTGTGACTTTCTGGTACATCACGAAAACATCTTACCGGGATATTGTAACATCTTTTATGAAGAATACTTAGTTTACAGGGAGTTTTTCACTATATAGCAGATAACAAATCTACGATTCAACACAGACTGAGAAACCGCTGAGGTACCTGACATCGGACGGTCCGAGGGGACAGGTACCCTAAAAGGTCCGTTTTTGTTGCCTCACTCAACGGTAAAGAAAGAGGTCCCCTAGAAACTTTGGGTTCCTAGCTTGGGCGTAGAGGACGCAACGTCTGTCTAAGAAATGGTGACTCTGTGGTCCCTTCGGACCAGATCATGTTTTCATTAGGTTGTTTAGCCGAATTTCTTAAGTTATTCCAATGGTAATCCGGTAGGTCACAGTGTGAATCGTCAAAAGACATGTGTTGATGGTGTGGTGGTGTTAGTGGTGATGACGGTATGTGAGGAAAACCCTGACGACGACGACGATTCAGCGAAGTCAGCACAGGCTGGGACACGCTGAGGTATCTGCCATGGGGTGGTCCGAGCGGACAGGGACCCTAAGAGGTCCGTTCTTGTGACCTCACCCAACGGTAAAGGAAGAGGTTATGTACTTTTATTTTTCACTTTAACGAGTCAGCACAGGCTGAGAATCGCTGGGGTACCTGACGTCGGGTGGTCCGAGGAGACAGGTACCCTGGGGGTGAGTTTAAGAACTTGATCTGACTCACGTACGTACGATTCAGCGAAGTGCTCACAGGTCGAGAAACACTTGGATGCCTGACATCGGACGGTCCGAGGAGACAGGTACCTGAACAGGTCCGTTCTTATGACCTCACCCAACCGTACGGGAGTAGGTCCCCCAGAAGGTCTGGGTCCCTAGTTTGGACGATGAGAATACACAGGACGTAACGGTCCGCTCAAGAAATGGTGCTCGTGGTGGACCCTTCGAACTTGATCCGTGTGTTAGTTTCTTCGTTATATATTCTTATATTCTGTCGGATCCTCCCTTAATAAGTTATACTTTTCATTGGAGTACTTAGAAACAGATTCCAAAAAGTGGACTAGGGAGACAATTTCAAATGTACGTATTTCTTATGTCTAAATTACCTTTTATACTAGTTTTTTAGTTGAGAAGTTTCGAGACCACTTGTAAGAACCGATGTAATGAACTTACTATGTGTTTAATTTTGACTAACCTTGTATTTCAAAGAGAATTAGATTGACGGAAACCGAACAACTGTAGTATAATAGTCACTGTCACTTAACTTTGGACAAACATTACTTTTGATCTTGAAATCGAAAGAGTCTGTCCGGGAGGGGTCTTCTTTGAAATTTTTATGACAGTGCCATCGTGTAAGTCATCAAAGTAAAAAAGGATGTTTGTCTTGACTTGACATTCAAACATCATAAGTAGTAAAAATTCAAGATAATAAAAGTATATGAAAAGATTCTTACTAGAAGAAACTAAGGTCTTTTAATAAAACAAACATGATTAGTGTGTCAAAAACGTCTCCGTGTGTCTAGTCAGGAGTACTAGTACTTGCCTTGACCTTCTTCTCCTACAACGCAGGTGCGGTGACAATGTAGGACATACAATTAACGTTAACTTCGTTTGCTGACTTGCGAATAAACTGATGTCACTCTTCTTAGTTATAATTTAAACTCTACTCACTTAATCATCACACTAGTAGGTTCTACTAGTGCAATACAAACGTCTGGACGAGATTGTCAGTGTTAATATTGGGACTTATACAATGTATGTGTTATATGTTCAGTGTTACGAATATAAGAAAAGGTTCTCAAGATAAGTGTCAAAAGAAGACATATGGTATCAAGAGGATTAAGTTTTCCTGATATTCAACTATTTTATCATCACAAATGGAGACCGTTAACGAAGAATGGGTTCTACTCATATACTTCGCTTTCTGTTTAGATAGGTATACGGTCATACGTTTCTGTTTGTCCAATTCAGAGTCGGAGTACCTTTTTTTTTTTTTTCCTATTTTTCCTTTTCTATTTCTACAGAGACCCTAAGGGACCACCAAGTCTGCCATTTCGCAGACGGACGTTACGCCCTCTGGACCCAAGTCAGGGTCCCAGTCCTTCTAGGGGACCTCTTCCTTTACCGTTGAGTGAGGTCATGAGAACGGATTTTTTAAGGTACCTACCTCCTCAGACCACCCGATATCAGGAACCCCAGCGTTTCTCAGCCTGTGCTGACTCGCTGAAGTAAAGTAAAGCAAATTACACAGGGATATTCGGTGTTTCAGACCGGTGTCTCAAGTATTTTTAATTATCCGACTACTATATATAAGATTCTGTTACAAAAGGTTTGTAGTTACCGTATTTTATAGACATCCTTTATACTGTTTTTTTGTATTTAACGGTCGTCATAGGTCAATAAAACTCTGTGTCAGGTCATTAGAATTAAATATTGTTCGAGGATGGAGTAAGTCTACCTTTGTAAATATACGTAAATGCCTTCTTTACGTCCTTTTATACCGGGTACCCTTACCATCCTAGTTCCTCCTTGTTTTTCAATTGTCTCAGTAACTTCAGATTTCGGATAAATTTATGGGAGTTTTTACAATTTATTATAAATCTAAGATGGATATATCTCCAGGAAAGGTAAAAGGTATAAGTTTATCATATAATGATTATTTAATAAAAACATTACCTTATTATGTGTAGAAAACGTACACACACAACAATTCGTGAAGATAACCTTATGTTAACTAAATGTTAAAACACAATCAAAGACGACACGTTGCAGTCAGTCGGCACACACACACACACACACACACACACAGGGGAAGGAGAAATCAGAGCGAGGACGGGGGAGGACGGTAGGGAGATCCAGCAGTGTCCCGTGACCGGCTCGAGGGACACGAGATTTCGTCGAGGGACGATCGATCGACAAAGTGTGTACCACCACACATATACAATCACGACGAGGGAGTCAAGTGGGGGCGAGGAAGGGTGGGACACAAGAGTTCAGGTAAGAGGTACAGACGTGGAGATAAGAACGGGACGTTTACCCAAGTAGTCATGGTAACCAAATCTCAGGTATATATATATGCACACACACACACAATTATATGCTATAAAAAAAAGACTGAATGAAGTGAGACATACGGTCCGAGATTCAAGTAGGTGTAGTGATGTCGACTGAGTTAAAGTAAGGAAAAACACCGATTGTTGAGGCAAAACACATACATGGTGTAGAAGAAATGAGTAAGTAGACGACTACCTGTAGGTCCATCGTGGGTGCAGGACCGATAACATTTATTACGACGTCACTTGTAACCCCTTGTCTACAGAAAGACTTAATACCAAAAGAGTCCCACATACGGGTCATCACCCTAACGACCCAGTATACCCTTAAGATATAGATCAAAAAAAATCCTTTGAACGAATAACAATCTCTTTACATTGAGTTTTGATGTTTCATGGTGAAGTGTGACCGGTCTTTCCGGTAATAGTTTTTGAGATGTTTGTTTACGATCTTTCCCACATCTCTTTTCCTTTGGAATGTAACAACCACCCTTACATTTGACCATCTCAGTGACACCTCTAGTCATATAGGTATAGAACTAAATTTTTTGGTTTTCTACTTAAATGTGGTGAAGACCATAGACCATATGGTCCCGTCCTACTTTTCACTTTCACAATCACGGAGTCAGCACAGGCTGAGAAACGCTGGGGTACCTGACGTCGTACGGTCCGAAAGGACAGGTACCTTAAGAGGTCCGTTCTTATGACGTCACCCATGGGTAGAGGAAGAGATTCCTTTAGAAGGACTGGGTCCCTAGTTTGGGTCCAGAGGACGTAACGTCCCCTTAAGACTCGGTGATCCTTTCGGGGGGTTCTGTCCTATGATCCTCGAATTAAACGTACTACCTAGAATCAGGAGATCCCTCTTTACTATTATCTCCGAAGCCGTCCTAAAACTGAAGTCAAGTGGTTAGAGGACATCGGAAGGGACTCCTTCAGGAACGGAGTCCCTTCCGTCCCAATCGGGAAACCGAACGCAACCCGTAATTTTCCCCTCGGACAGTGAGATTCGAGGGACCCATCGAGTCTCCCATTTCTTAGATGAACGTTACGTCCTCTGACCCCAAGGTAGGGACTCAACCCTTCTAAGAGACCTCTTCCTTTACCGTTGGGTGAGGTCATAAGAACGGACCCTTTAGGGTACGTTCTACCTAGTGTTTAGGGTTAGCGGTCTGTCTCCTCGGGCCGTCCGATTCCAGATACCCTAGAGTCTCTCAGTCTGTCCCGATTCGTTGATTGTGTGTGTAATTCGTCCTTACAATTTTCGGTTAAGAACGAAGTCATGTAGGAGGGAAGGGAGATAGCGGCGTTACCCGTTAAGAGGTAGATACCGACTACACAGTCGAAATCTTCGTCTCACTCCTGACGTTGGTTCTTTTCGCCTCGAGGATGGTTAGGTGTTTCCAAAATACCACCTTATCTAACAACAAGCCTTTGTGATTCTAAACCAAAATGGAGAAAATTCTAGTATTGGAATGGGTAAGAACAACTATGTTGATCGTTCGTGTCTTATTTCAGTTCCCAACTAATCTGAGTCGCACCCTTAAGTCGTTATACTTATTGGGTGAGAGTCCATCTTCTATGGTCTTATACAGTAATTTGGGACTCACTCCCCCGTCATTTCTGAACTATCTTAAGTGAGTTTAAAGATCAGGAAACAATGTTACTTCTATCAACACGGTTTGTATGTAAAATTGTCCCATTACTACCTTTGTACGAATCTTGGGTTTGGTAGATTTCAACCACGTCGTTCAATGGTTGAACGTAGTGGTTGGGAGTACGAACCCGGTAAACCCCGTTCTTCGTACTCCCAATCACTGGACTCTTCGTTTCTCCGGTCGTCTTTAGTGTATTCAGCGTCCTGACCCTTTAAATGTCAAGGATCCCTCTCGTACTAAGGAGTTCTTAAAAAAGTCCTCTCTACTTTCGGACTTCTAAAATCATTATTTACCAACCTTTTCCTTCTTTTGTGACGATGACGATGACGATGACGATTCAGTAAAGTCAGCACAGGCTGAAAGCGCTGGGGTACCTGACGTCGGATGGCCCGAGGAGGCGGGATGGAATTGATATTAATACTGCAGTATATATATTGAGGAACGATCCAATATTCGCGGTGTTTAACGAGACGTTTCACCACACTTAATGACCCCTGAACTAAGAGAATAGGTTTACTCCTAATGATTTCAAGGAAATCATTATTGTAAACCTTTAAAATTCAAAGAAAATGAAAAACTTGGATGAATCTCAGCCTGTGTTGACTGGCTGACTTGACTTGACTTTGACTTGAAGGAATAAAAAGTTTTCGTCTCAAACCGTATGATGTCGGGTACCCGGTTTAGGTGAAGTTGGGGGTCAGATAAAAACATTTATTTCAAAATAACCTTGTTTCAGTTGTGTATAACAGATTTCGACGAAAGTGTGGTGTTGTCGTACACCCAACTTATCACTCTTTCTTCGTTATACCGTTACTTTCAGATTTTATAAGCGACAGATCTGAAAAGATCTTTTCAGATGGTTTGGGATAAGTTTTCTTTCTCGAATGTTATCTGGTCACTAAAAGTTTGTCTCAAAAGGTATCTTGGGTATCCTATACCTTCATTATAGAATCTCAAATGGTCTTACCTTATCCATCTCTTTTTGTCAACTGAGAACCAATACTCGTGTTGGAGACACGTCATCTGGTCGAACGTTGATCAGTCGGGAGACATAGATGTCAAGACGTATGTTGACTGATACCTAACACATCGTGATATCATACATAAATTACTTTTTGAAGTATATTCATCTACCTGTGCACTTCAAGCTTAGACCCAACAAATTTGTAGGTAACGTGTACACACTTTCCTTCCCCTACACGTTACTCATACGAAAAGTTCGAGGTCTTAAAAAAACAAAAATTATATAAAAACTAACCTTATATTAATAAAATGTTTCAACATAATCAAAGACGACGTGTTGGTGCGCCTAGTCGACATTCATATGTATATAGGGAGGGGAGAACTCGGAGAAAAGATACGTGGAGGGGTGAGGTCTAAAGATTAAAACTCAGATAGGCTCTTTAAGACAATAAACAAAGTGTATAACCCCTACATACACCGGAAAGTAAAACTTCTTTGATAAGATAACAATCAAATTTAAATAACAATTTAAACAATCTTGTTTAAATTACAGAGTTTTTGGTGACTCGATCTAATTTAAACCCCAAGAAAAGTACAAGTTCTAAGGTCAATAACACCATCGAGTAAAGAATCCTCTTTTTAATTAAAGTTTCTAGGTATCCCGAGTTTCAATTCTATTATCAAAATAGACCTCTTCATGTCTGACTCTCCTTCGTTCTCTCCGAGAGTATCCCACGACTAGTAAATTAAAGAACTAGACTTACCCCTGTCCCCACACAAAGAAACACTTGTGAGTACTTTAATATACAAACGCATAAATTGAATTTAATTCAAATGAATTTTTCTCAACTTTGTATATTGTTTTATTTTCCTATACATACGATTTTCCAAACTCGAAGTATGACGACGAAAAGAGACACAGACTCAAGTTCCGTTGCAATGATGAAACGGGAATGAGGAGTACATATTTTAATTAAAAGAGTACACATTTTTATTGTATAAATAAAAAAAATTTAGAGGTGAGGAAATGAGGAATATAGGAAGGTTAGACAAGTATAAGTCCCGGTTACGAAAAATTTACGGGTAAAATAGAACCGTAAGGATCGAGGGAAGTTGTCGAGGACTACGGGATTCCTACGTTAGTTTGTACTTTCTTCAATCGAGGGGTACGAGGGTCAGTACACGACCCGAAGGTCCGAAAGGTCAGTATATATCTTTAAACATAAGGAAAGCTAGAAAGGTGAAAAGTTACTGGTTGAGTTCAACAAGACTAGAGTTGTGTCCGTATTGCTGGAAGTCTTTTGAGGGAGACTGAATGTGGTGAAAGGGGCAAATTTACGTGGCTGAGTTTCAAATCTATGTTTCTTAGTAACAAACTTACTGACCTCTTGCTGAGACACTTTCGGGTTGTCAGACAAAGGAAATAAGAAAAACCGACCCTCTGCACTACCTTTAACACAGTAGAACTCTGATTGCCCCTCGTCGATCTGTTCGTCGTTACAATACCCCATTGTCTTCCTGAGAAACCTCCATTCCAACAGTGTCTCGTATCCTGTTTAAACCCGTATGAAGTGAAGTTTTATAAACTATACACTTTTCTAATCGAGATAGGTCTTCTGTTAAATTCTCAACAAATAAACATAATGTTGTTCTACTAAAAGAAAAGCTGAATTTTACTATGTACCTTTCTGCACCGGTTCTACTATTTCATCCTTCTGGAAGTTTTAATGTTCAGAAATATCTCGTGGATTAAAAATTGACCTCCTATTAACGAAATGTTACTACACAACGAAAGACGGTATGTTTTGACATTTAGTCGATATTTATATGCATATAGGGGAAGGAGAACTCCGAGGGAGGGTTGGGGGTAGAGTAGGGCGATCCGGTAGTGTCTTAAAGTTCGACTCAAGGAACACGATGTGTCGACGAAGGGTGATCGATGGATAATTATAAAACGTATATTATCGCATATACAGTCACAATGACAGAGCTAAACACGGAGGGAAAGGAAGAAGGTAGTACAGGTGTTCAGGTAAGGGATAGAGTGTCTCGTTGATAACTACTCTTTCTGAATTTCTGCCTTTCTTTTCTAGAAGTTACTGATTTCTATATTTCTTCCTAGGTGTCCCCTTACCCATCCTCCCCACCTTTACCACATATCAATTCTGGGTCCCAGGACCTCCCCATTGGGTTTTAGTCCTACTAATAATTGTAATATCTCCAAGAGGGATTCCTCACTCTCTAGGGTCGGGGTGTAGTCCTAGTAGTCGGGGTCCCCAAAACCGTGACCCTTCTAAACGAGGATTTTATAAGCCGAAACTTCCGGTCACCTTTAAAACCTCTCGGTCTTCCGATGTCCTTTATCTCTTCGACAAGATCTTGCCTCTTCCGTCACCGTGGGGGAGGTCACGAGAACGGACCTTTTCGGGTACCTGTCTCCTCGGACCACCCGACGTCAGGTGCCCCAGCGGTTCTCAGTCTGTCCTAACTCGCTGAAGTGAAAGTGAAAAGTGAAAGTACGTAACCTCTTCCGTTACCGTTGGGTGAGGTCACAAGAACGGACCTCTTAGGGTCCCTGCCCCCTCGGACCACCCGACGGCAGAGACCCCAGCGTGTCTCAGCCTGTGCGACTTCGTTGAAGCGTCGGTTTTCTCGGGTGTTTCAGAGTACACAAGACTCTGGGTCTTATCTTCGACATTAAACTTTCTTTGGACTCAGTTGGGGGGGACGACTAGAACCTTTTAATGGGACGGGGGTGGCCTCTCCGTTCTCCGTCGACCTTGAGTGCGACCCCCGTGACTGTGACCACCGTTAGTAAAACCCCTCGGGTATGATAGTGTCCCTGTGACTACGACTGTCCACGATAAAACCTTAAGGGGGAGATTGAAGAATCCTGGCCTTGGACCGGGACAGATGACCGTGATCAAGACCTTGGGATGTCCCTAGGACTGGGGTAGGTGGTTGTTCGGTTGTGATCTGGGTCCTGGAAATCGGGGTGTTAGTCAGTGGGATATTAGGTCGGGGTCGGTCATCGTCTCTCTTCGGAGACTTGTTCCGTCCCGGACCTTTGGTTAGTCTGACCCCCGGTCGATGTGAAAGGTCTGATAGGTAGTTTTTAGTCGGAAGGTGTTATCTTCCCGGGTGTATCGGGGGTATCGTCCGTAGGGATCTTGTATATCGAGGCCACTTGTCTTCTCTCACTCAACCACCCAATGTCTCTAGAGAAGATGTTTTGTGGTGAAGAGTCTCATGTGTTGTGGAGTGTACCCAACCCTTGGTCGTGTTTCGTTTTTGTGGAGGTATCCTTGGTCCCGATTTGGATTGATCCCCAGACCTTCCCAGACGACGTCTCCACCTCCAATCGACAGCAAGTGACACCCCCGTTCTTGTGTCCACCGTCTGACCGGGGGGTTTATAATTAGTCGTACGTAAAACGGTCTCCAGGGATAAAGTCGTGGTACTGGGTCGGGGTGGGTTATCGGATTTCTGAGGTCTCGACCATTCGGAGTTCGGTTCGTTAGTTATTTTATCCTTGTGTCAGGGTGGGTAGTCGTCTGTCCCACGGATTTCAGTAGGACTCGAGTGTCGGTAGAGTTTTGTGTGGGGAATTTTACCGGGATAGGTAGTCTCCTTTTGTCGTGTTCTCTACTGATATGTGTCTGTAATGGTCTATCAGTTATGACTTTAGTCTGACTAACATAAGAACCGTCGGTTTCTACCTATTCGAGATTCTGTCATTTTGGTTCTGGTCCTCGATTGACACCGAGTCTAGTACTTGAGGAATAACGTTTTAAGTCTGAATTTAACTTCTTTCATCCCTTTTGGCGATCCGATGTGTCCATATTGGATTAGTTTAGGGAATACTAATATGTCACCTTCACTAGTTATCTAAGTTTCCTAATCTAGACTATCTCACGGACTTCTTGATACCTAGCTCGAAGTACTGTAACATGTTTAGCAAAACTACCACTAGTTTAGTAGGGTTCCTTTTTCTTTACGTTTTTCCGTTTTACCAACAGACTCCTCCAGAATGTTTATGGACTCGTTTCTTCTCTTCACTTTCCGTTTTCTCTTTACCTTTCTATATGGGTAGACTTACGTCTCAAGGTTTCTTATGGTTCCTCTCTGTTCTTTCGGAAGAATTCACTTGTTACGTCTCTTTATCTGTTTTTGTTATCTTACCCTTTCTGATCTCTAGAAAAGTTCTTTTAGTCTCGATAGTTCCCTTGTAAGGTACGTTTCTACCCGTGTTATTTCCTGTCTTTAACTATGTCTGAATTGTCTTCGTCTTCTATAATTCTTGTCCACCGTTTTTATGTGTCTTGACATGTGGTTTTTTTTCAGAATTACTGGGTTATTGGTGTTACCACACTAGTGAGTGGATCTCGGTCTGTAGGACCTCACACATCAGTTCATCCGGAATCCTTCATAATGATGCCTGTTTCGATCACCTCCGCTACCTAAAGGTCAACTTGTTAAAGCTTAGTATTTTCCACTACGACACTTTCACGACGTAAGTTATACGGTCACTTAAACCCTTTGAGTCGTTACCGGTGTCCTAACCTTTTCAAGTCAAAAGTAAGGTTAGGGTTTCTTCCCGTGACGGTTTGTTACAAGTTTGCTGACGTGTTAAAACAAGTAAAGTATACGATCGTTCCTTTGCGAGTTTTAGGAAGTTCGTTCCGGAGTTGTCATACACTTGACTCTCGAATATCTACATGTTCGACCTAAATCTTTACCGTCTCCTCGGTATCTAGTTTAACGGTTGTTGGTGATTAAGTGTCTCTTTCGTTCCGTTAAGGTATTTTGGTAGGTGAAGACGAAGTAGCTGATACGATTTTGGAAACTGACACACCTAGTGTTGTTTGACACCTTTTCTTAAAATTTGTACAACCTTATGGTCTGGTAGAATGGACGGAGGATTCTTTAGACATACGTCCAGTTCTTCGTTGTTAATCTTGGCCTGTACTTTGTCACTAGACCAAGTTTGACTCTTTCCTCATACAGTTCCATGCTGTCCGACGTATGACAGTGGGACGAATAAATTGAATATACGTCTCAACAACAACCAGTGAGTCAGCACAGACTGAGAAACACTGGCGTACCTGACATCGGGTGGTCCGAGGAGACAGGTTCTCTAAGAGGTCCGTTCTTATGACCTCACCCAACGGTAAAGGAAAAGATTATACGTCTCGTGTAGTACTTTTTACGACCTGACCTACTTAGAGATCGACCTTAGTCCTAAAGGTCCTCTTTATAGTTATTGGGGTCTATTCGTCTACGGTGGCGGGTTTACCGTCTTTCGTTTTTCCTTGATTTGTCAGAGAACTACTTCCACTTTCTCCTTTCACTTTTAGACCGAATTTTGAGTGGTAAGTTTTTGGATTCTAGCACCATAGACTACGTTAATAAAGTAGCGTTTATCTACCTCTTTTTTACCTTTGTTACTATCTGGAATAAAAGAATCCGAGGTTTTAGAGACACCTACCACTGGCGTCAGTACTTTGATGTTCTACGAACGAGGAACCTTCTTTTCGATACTGTTTGGATCTGTCGTATAATTCTTCGTCTCTGTAGTGAAACGGTTGTTATCAGGTAGATTAGGTTCGATACCAACTCATCAGTACACTCTACACTCTCAACCTGGTATTTCTTCTGACTCGTGACTTCTTAACTACGAAAGGTTGACACCACGACCTCTTCTGAGAATTCTCAGGGAACCTGTCGTTCCTCTAGGTTGGTCAGTTAGGATTTCCTCTAGTTGGGACCTATAAGTAACCTTCCTGACTACGACTTCGAGGTTATGAAACCGGTGGACTACACTTTTCGTCTGAGTAATCTTTTCTGTGACTACGACCCTTTCAGACTCCCGTCCTCCTCCACACCGACTGTCTTCTACTCTACCAACCTACCGTAGTGGCTGGGTTTAATGTACTCAAACTTGTTGGAGGTCCTCTATGACTTCCTGTCCCTACGGACCGCGCGACGTCAGGTACCCCAGTGTTTCTCAGTCTGTTCTGACTCGCTGACTTGTTGGTGTTTTCGCTTACAACTTAGTTGGTGCAAACTTATTTATAGTTGTAAAAACCGTGCATGACATAAATAAACGTTGAAACATGTACAGAATAATTACACAAGATTACAAAGTAATCTCACACTATCCGTCATAGCTTCCGTGGAGACACGTCTCCTCGTCTTGTAGATAATGTTTGTACTGTACACGAAGGGGGCCTTCTCGTCTAAGTTGTGAAGCACCACTGTAAAAATCAGAACTCCATAATAAAGGAGGTCTTACATAAGAAAATAAAATGGACTATCAACTTTTCCACCTAGAAATACACCCCAAGAAAATCTTTCTCTTTAAAACGTTACACAGTAAAAACTTTTAAAATACTATTTGAACGTAAGTATTATATGTGTTCCAACTTTGTTTTTGGTTTCTCTCGTTTTACACTCACTATTACTCTTAACATTTAACTTATTACTTGGGAACTAGTGAAATTTCGAGATTGTTGAAACGTACCACTACAATTAACATAGTACGAGATTTTTATATGCCTATTCAGAGGGTAGTTGTTACACAATTTTACTTTTAATGTGATCTTCCTTAACTATCATTGTTTTTAATCCGTCTTTTTACTTATTCACTTGACCCTCTGACTATCTTCAGTGACGGGATATTGTCTTACTTCTTTTTTCTTACTTTTACAGTCCGCTCACATACGAGGAGCCAAAAACAGAGCAGTGTTGCTTCTAAACCTCACTGTCTGTAATTTCGGGGGAGCCGTACAGTGTCGAGAGCCCAGAACCTGTCTGGCAATATCGAGAGTCCAGAGCTTACCTGGCACAATATCGAGAATCTGTTTAGTCACAATGTCGAGTCACAATGTCGAGATAGAATAAATCTTCTATCGTCCTTTTAGGTAGAACCTCCGCACTCCCGTGCCACTAGGTATCACGTGCCCTCTCTCCTTCTCTCTCTCTCTCGGGAAACCGAGGAGAAAAATACAAAAAAAGAAGGGCGACCCGGACGGGACACGTTTAACCCGAGTCAGTCCTCACGACAAGATGGACTTCAGGAGTGAGACCAGGAGCCTGGAAGGAGACTGGAAGGAGACAAGATAAAAGTCCCCGAAAAGAGAAGAAACAGAAAATTGGTGGCGGTAAAACCTGAGGAAAAGGGATAAGATGGATGGATTGTAAGGGGTGAGTTCTCTACCCTCCGGGTTGAGAAACCCTTATCCCCGCAGCTCCAGAAAGACCGATGAAGGACGACTTGACCCCACCGCTCTCCATAACCCGAGGGGGAGAATGATCAGAGTTCGGAGTCTCAGGAATATCGCCACAGATAGATTCCCACTCACTATAAAAGGCACCAGCCGCCATCGAAATATAGAAACAACTTGACCGTGACGTACAACATCGAACAACTGGACCCGTCTCTGTTTTGTCCAATCTGTTAACTATTATGCACCTCGTTAGTATTCGTCGTAGTTATACCGTATTGTTCCTGATCATCCCCGTAATCGGTTAAATTTAAGTGTAGTGGTCTTACCGAGTACAGGGAGGAACAAGTCCCTAGTCTTCTAGATAGAGGACAGACAAAACCTCATGTTAGAGACAGTTCGACACACACGAGAAATGTCAATAGGACTCTTTAGAATAGGGGTCTTTGGTCTAAAACCCCCACAAGTAATCTTACCGTGAGTAACCATCAGGACTTCTCCATAGACTCTAGAGGGTCCCCGAGTGTCCACATAACTCACAGGAGAAGACAAAAGAAGGTGTCGATCTGAACACTCATCACTTAGGTCCTCAGTACAGGACCATGGAACTGACGACACCCCCATCTTTCATAATGTCCCATCCCCGGGAAGGTACACCCGACCTCAACTCGGAAACCCCTGGGTAGAAAGGTCTGAAATTAATCCTGAACTCAGGGACCTCGTATATCACCACTGAGGAATCTTAGAAAACCCAGGACTAAGTATGTGGTGTTCACATATAGGACAACCTTAACAGGTTACCGGTACCATATTGTGACCTCCCAGACTTGGAGACCTAGATCCTTCTCCAGTAACTGTATTTGTTTTCAAGAGGGTATATCGTAGAGTATTCCTGATTCTGGTTGGACAAGGAATTCCCGTTATGCCCACGTCTCCTCTCGATGACCATTTCGGAGGAAGGTAGGGTCCCTCCAGAGGACCCAATAGAAAAAATATCGACTAAAATTCTTAACCAACCGAGAAAGATGAAAAGGACTTCTAACTCCGGAGGTCCGTGTTACCTCTATAGTTCATTACGGGTCGCGAAATTTCTGGGGAACCCACCGGAACCTTCATTCACTACAGGGCAACAGTGAAACATTACTGGACCCGTCTGGTTTCGAACCTTATTAAAGTACTTTGTCACGGCGCCGGTCGTGTTCGTTCTCAGTGTGGACGTATCCCTCTTTTGCCTCGCAGGGGCGATTCTTTTTATTCTCTCTCTGCTTTCTACCCCNTAGAATAGGGGTCTTTGGTCTAAAACCCCCACAAGTAATCTTACCGTGAGTAACCATCAGGACTTCTCCATAGACTCTAGAGGGTCCCCGAGTGTCCACATAACTCACAGGAGAAGACAAAAGAAGGTGTCGATCTGAACACTCATCACTTAGGTCCTCAGTACAGGACCATGGAACTGACGACACCCCCATCTTTCATAATGTCCCATCCCCGGGAAGGTACACCCGACCTCAACTCGGAAACCCCTGGGTAGAAAGGTCTGAAATTAATCCTGAACTCAGGGACCTCGTATATCACCACTGAGGAATCTTAGAAAACCCAGGACTAAGTATGTGGTGTTCACATATAGGACAACCTTAACAGGTTACCGGTACCATATTGTGACCTCCCAGACTTGGAGACCTAGATCCTTCTCCAGTAACTGTATTTGTTTTCAAGAGGGTATATCGTAGAGTATTCCTGATTCTGGTTGGACAAGGAATTCCCGTTATGCCCACGTCTCCTCTCGATGACCATTTCGGAGGAAGGTAGGGTCCCTCCAGAGGACCCAATAGAAAAAATATCGACTAAAATTCTTAACCAACCGAGAAAGATGAAAAGGACTTCTAACTCCGGAGGTCCGTGTTACCTCTATAGTTCATTACGGGTCACGAAATCGCTGGGGAACCCACCGGAACCTTCATTTACTACAGGGTAACGGTGAAACATTACTGGACCCGTCTGGTTTAGAACCTTACTAAAGTACTTTGTCAAAAAAACAAAAAAAAAAAAATGGTGGAGGAGTCGGAAAAGTCAGGTCCACCCTTTCGGAAGTTAGGTAAGACACTTACATAGATAGTACTGATACCTCTTCCGTTACCGTGGGGTCAGGTCATGAGAACGGACCTTTTAGGGTACCTACCTCCTCGGACCATTCGACGTCAGGTACCCCAGCGATTCTCAGCCTGTGTTGACTCCCTGAAGTAAAAGTGAAAAGTGAAAGTACGTAACCTCTTCCTTTACCGTTGGGTGAGGTCACAAGAACGGACCTCTTAGGGTCCCTGTCCCCTCGGACCACCCGACGGCAGACACCCCGGCGTGACTCAACCTGTACTGACTTCACTGAATCGTCGTCGTCGTCATGTGAGAACTCTTTAACCGGAGGCACACTTCAGGTAGACGGGCAGGAGAGGACCTGTCCAGGGTGCAACAACCTACCCGACCCGGTCCACACCAGAAGTTCGAAGAACCCCCAACGAATTAACCGTTCACCCTGTTCTCCTCTGGTGAACGGAATATCAACAAACCTCCGGACAAGGAGACTTTCTGGAAAGATCATTAAAAACCTCCCGAAAAAGGGGATTTACTCACCACCGTACATTCCTCAATTGGTTGAAGGTAACCTCCAAGGGTCCGTCTTTTTCCTCAGGGAGGAAAACCTGGGTGGGGTATACAAGAAAAACTTTCGGGAGTGAGGATCGAAATTCTCAGAGTCGAAGTCATATACTTCCTCAAAGACCGTTTAACCAGACATCTTGATTCCACCGGTGAGAATAATCCAGTACCAAGACATGTACCAAGACATTACGACGAGAGAATCGACGGACTAGTCGACGAACCAAGGGAACACGGTGAAGACACTAGGGAAAAACCACAGGAAATGTGACCCTCTGACTTTGGAGTCACCCGTCTACCTGACGGAGGTTCTCAGATTGTTAAACTAGTGGCATAAACTGACCCCTGGGACCTCACCAGTTCACCGAGGAAAGAAAGGTTTATCGACGTACACGTGCATCGTGGTCTTCCCGTATGAACCTCAGTCAAATTTACCGATAAGAAAAAGGAAAAGGGTCGAGATCGAGCTCAGTCCCGATACTCGAGTCGATTAACCCGACTTCATGGACTGCCGTCTCCGAATCGGAGGTACTAGAGTTTTAACCTCTGATGACGTATGGGCCGAGAAGAAAAAGGTAGATTCTGTTTCGACGAAGGTAGTCACATGGTACAAAGAAGTCCTAACCAGTCTCCTAAAAGACTGTTAGGGAGAACCCCAAAACAGGTCACCAGGTTCCAAAGATCTGTTCTCACTTTCCCCTCTCTCGGAAGTCCCCATCCGTCCTCCCACCGACCCAATTCTTGGAGTGTTCCCCTATATCACTCCGGACCTAAAAGGTAGTCGTGATGAGCTATAGACTCCTAAGAAACTAGTCTGTAGGTATTTACCGGAGAGGGTAAATCCTCTCTCCACCTAAACATTCCTAAGTCTTCCTTCGGTACGCAGTCCCACACCCGGTAACGGTTCCCGTTCCCAATCCCGGTACCTTACACCGGACCGATCCCAAAACACTCCCCCCCTATTAAGTATACGATTACTCACCCTCCTAGTAGGGTCGGTAACCCCTTGGGGGGTGAGGAGGCAGAAAACTGTCACAATCTCGACAGGACGGTGGAGACCCACACAGACATGTCCTCTGTGCCTAGTTCTGTTAAGGGTACCTTTTCTTTACGTTTTTTCGTTTTGTCTGTAGATCCCTCCGGAATGTTTATCGACACTTTTCTTCTCTTCGTTTTTTGTTTCCTCTTTTCCTTTCTATATTCGTAGACTTACGTCTCAAGGTTTCTTATCGTTCTTCTCTATTCTTTCGGAAGAAGTCGTTAGTTACGTTTCTTTATCTCCTTTTCTTGTCTTACCCTTTCTGATCTCTAGAGAAGTTCTTTTAATCTCTATGGTTCCCTTGTAAAGTACGTTTCTACCCTTGTTATTTCCTGTCTTTACCAGACTTGGATTGTCTTCGTCTTCTATAATTCTTCTCCACCGTTCTTATGTGTCTTCTTGACATGTTTTTTCTGGAAGTGCTGGGCCTATTAGTACCACTACACTAGTGAGTATATCTCGGTCTGTAGGGCCTTACACTTCAGTTCACCCGGAATCTTTCGTAGTGATACTTGTTTCCATCACCTCCACTACCGTAAGGTCAACTCGATAAAGTTTAGGACTTTCTACTACGACACTTTCACGACGTGAGTTATACGGTCGTTCAAACCTTTTGAGTCGTCACCGGTGTCCTGACCTTTTCCAGTCAAAAGTAAGGTTAGGGTTTTTTTCCGTTACGGTTTCTTACGAGTTTGATGGTGTGTTAACGTGAGTAGAGTGTGTGATCATTTCATTACCAGTTTTAAGAGGTTCGGTCCCAAGTCGTTCTACACTTGGCACTTGAAGGACTACAAGTTCGACCAAAGTCTTTTCCGTCTCCTTGGTCTCTAGTTTAATGGTTGTAGGCGACCTAGTACCTTTTTGTTCTCTCAAGGTCTTTTTGTAGATAAAGACGAAATAACTGATACGGTTTCGGAAACTGAACACCTAGTGTTATTTGACACCTTTTAAGACTTTCTCTACCCTTATGGTCTGGTGGACTGGACGGAGAACTCTTTAGATATACGTCCAGTCCTTCGTCGTCAATCTTGACCTGTATCTTGTTGTCTGACCAAGGTTATCCTTTTCCTCATGCAGTTCCGACATATAACAGTGGGACGAATAAATTGAATATACGTCTCATGTAGTACTCTTTGCGACCTGACCTTCT
>SJYO01004576.1:32740201-32885849 GCA_006410555.1 Capra ibex
TCGACCTTAGTTCTAACGGTCCTCTTTACAGTTATTGGAGTCTATACGTCTACTGTGGTGGGAATACCGTCTTTCACTTCTCCTTGATTTTTCGGAGAACTACTTTCACTTTCTCCTCTCACTTTTTCAACGGAATTCGAGTTGTAAGTCTTTTACTTCTAGTACCGTAGACCAGGGTAGTGAAGTACCCTTTATCTACCCCTTTGTCACCTTTGTCACAGTCTGAAATAAAAACCCCTGAGGTTTTAGTGACGTCTACCACTAACGTCGGTACTTTAATTTTCTGCGAATGAAGAACCTTCTTTTCAATACTGGTTGGATCTGTCATATAAGTTTTCGTCTCTGTAATGAAACGGCTGATTCCAGTCAGATCGGTTCCGATACCAAAAAGGACACCAGTACATACCTACACTCTCAACCTGACACTTCTCCCGACTCACGGCTTCTTAACTACGAAAACTTGACACCACAACCTCTTCTGAGAACTCTCAGGGAACCTGACGTTCCTCTAGGTTGGTCAGGTAAGACTTCCTCTAGTTGGGAAGAAACTTCCCAAGGTAAAGAAACCTTCCTTACTACGATTTCGACTTCGAGGTCATGAGACCGGTGGAGTACGCTTCTCAACTGAGTAACCTTTTCTGAAACTACGACCCTCCCCAACTCCCGTCCTCCTCTTCCCCTGTTGGGTCCTACTCTACCGACCTACCGTAGTGACGGAGCTACTTGTACTTAGACTCACTTGAGGCCCTCAACCACTACCTGTCCCTCCGGACCGAACGACACTAAGTACCCCAGCGTTTCTCAGTCTGTACTGACTCGCTGACTTGACTTGACTTGACTTAAACTGAACAGTAGAACCTAGCTTAACTAAAATTAACCCAATGCAATACGGGAACACGATACAGTAAGAAAGTTTCCAACACGAGACGGAGGAAGGGAGGACAAAGTACGAGGAAAGGAGTCGGGGTAGACCCGGGTGTTACAACGGAGATTTTAGAAGACCTCTCTGTTGGTCTTTTATCGACCGGAACCCTCCCTTTATGACATATTATAGGTTGGGGAATTAGGATGGGTCGTGACCACTGCGATCTCTCGAACCCCTGTGGGTTTGAGGTCAGGCCCCCAGGGTCCTCCAGTTGGACGAACTGGACGGATCCCTAGACCAGGAGTTTTCCAACAGTGAGGAGTTGGACGAGTCCCTAGGTGGTCAGGGTCCCCAAGGTCCTCCAGTAGTATGGAACTGGACGGGTCCCTGGATTAAGAGGCCTCCGGTAGTGCGGAACTGGAAGGACCCCTAAACTAGAGATCCTCCGACAGTACGGGGTCCTAGACGTGGGACTACACCCCTGCGGACCGAGAGTCCAACGTTGTCATGACCCATCCTATTCGAAGTCTTTCTGAGTGGGGATTCCTGCAGGTGGGTATCTTTATCTTCCTTCGGATAATGAACACCCTGTAGTGCTCGGGTTACTCTTGGGTCAAGGGGAAGACCTTTCCGATTTTCTCCGGGAGGTTTTCAAACGGTTAGACCTGAATTTGAGAATGTTCCCTGTCCACTAAAATTTCCTGTTTAAGGACAGGGTTAGATGCAGTCTATAGGCTTAAATCAATGTTGTCGATGTCGTCGTCCTGAGACGACGGAGAAATACAACGTCCTTCCCCCTGGGGAAGGTCCCGGGTTTTGACCCGAGAACAGATTGTGAACCTTTACTTAACAGGCTCCTCTGTGTAGACGACTGTTTCGTTCTCTAAAATAACCCTTTCCCGAGGCCCACCTCGTGTCATCCCATTCCCTTGGGTCCTTTTGACGAGACGGTGCCCCGAGCGTCAGAGCCCAAAATACCACTACCCTAATCAAAGGTCCACCAGAAACCGGTTAGTAAGATTAAGTCTCAGAAAGAACCACCACGTGCGTAACGAGTCGGTTTTACCTACGATCGCTCTCCCTAAAACCCTTCGCCTGCCTGTGCGCCACAGAGGAAAGTCGGAAAAGGCTTGAGAAGGTCGACCAACACCGAATAACCATAAGGAATAGTCCTAGAGAACAGTATTTTGTTGAGTACGTTTACCAATGATACCACGGACTGGTCCCACCTGTCAAAGTTAGTGACACGAAGGGGATTGTAAATCTACTCTACTAGGTCTGTCGGTGGTTATGGAAAATATTATCTCTTGTCCTCTTCCTCCGGTTCCGGGTCCTCTCCCTCTCTTCCTTTCTCTGTTCCGTACGGGTCTACGACCGACGGGAGGTCTCTTCGGGATACCGTTTGGGGCTCAGGAACTTCCTGTTCCGTACTCCGTTTACGGATTAGACATCTGTCCACCCCGTAACCCGGTTTCTCACGGGTTTGTTCAAAGGATCTTACCAAACGGTATTTACGGTAGTTAACCCTGTAACCCGCCGTGAGACGGGAGCCCTGGGTTCTCGGAGTTCCAGTTCACGGTTCGGAAGGGAGTACTACCAAGTTCTCCTGATTTCGCCGGGCGAGGTCGGTCGGGCGGACAGTGTCTATTGGTAGTGCCCGGACCTCGGTTTCTATGTCGACCTACACCGTCCATCCAGGCTCTTGAACCAACTGTGTCCCCGATGGATGAGACAGAACTAGAGGATGAGACCTCGGAAGAGGAGGGTTTGGACATGGTAAAACCCACGATGTCCCTTTTGTTGATGATTCTCTAAGTGGGTTCGTGAAGAAAGAACGACCCTACCTGTTTATAAAAGGGTGGTCAAAGACCACCAGGGACTCACAGGATAAGGGAATCACCCTTCTCTGTATGAGTGATTTGACCCCTAGTGGGAACACTACCCTTCGAAAAGTCGGGGATCTCGGGATGTCGAGGACCAATGAATGATGACTTCTTGGGTAATGTGGAAGAGGTTGGCCCTCTCTGGTTTTTGATACCCTTCTGTTTTAATTGGGGGTCCACACCCTGGTCCCCTGAAGACCTGCTCGTGTGGTTCCAGTAGTAACAGGAGGCTCTAGGGTGAGCCAAAGGATTGGTCTTTGTTATAGGGGAGTTTTCTCTCCGAACCCTCCCTGATGCCGGAAATTTTTTATTTAGGGAAAGAACACCCGATAACAAGGGGTGGTCAAGCGGTACATTGTGGGGTTAGGAGAGTCATTTCTCTTTCCTGTCTTGGACCGCTTATCAAGTACTAGAGACCTAGTAATTACTTCGACATCAGGGGGAGGTAGGGTGTCATGGGTTAGGGATACATTAGAACCCTCTTTAGGGTGGGTCACGGTTCACGAAATGTCAGAACCCAGAGTTTCTACGTAAAAAAAAAAACGTATAGTGACCGATTTCTTAGGGGTATAGAAAAACGGAAACTCACCCTTCGGGGTTTTGTAGTTGTCTACTGAACCTGTCATAATATGGTCGCAAAGTCTCTATCGGGGGTGATCAAACCTGCCCGGGAATCGGTCCTAGAGGATCTAGACCTGGACCCTGGATTACCCTTTTATAATGTTTTTCTTTACTTCTCTCAGAGTCTCTGGAGACTCTGTTGTAATTTGTGAGGTCATAAGAATAATAGAAAAGAGTCATCCTTTTCTCTTTCTCTTTCCTGTTTTCTTTTATAGACTTCGATATTGACTTTTGAATGGATTGTGCTCTTTCTTTTGTGAGTTCAGGTCCTTCACGTTTCTTAGGATAAGTTCTCCTTGGGTTCCTCCTTGTGGGGTTCTCTGTACAATTAACTTGACTGTTTTTAATTTCTGTTCTTTTTATAATTTTCGTTGTTTATTGTATGTTGCCTTAGAGGTATTCCAATAGTCGACTATAAAGTCGTCTTTGTGACGTCCGGTCTTCCCTCATCGTACTTGATAAATTTTCATTACTTTCCCTTTTGGATGTTAGTTCTTATGAGATGAGTCGTTCTCAAAGTACGTATAAGTTACCTCTTTAGGTTTCGAAATGTCTGTTCGTTTTTGATTCCCTTAAGTCGTGGTGTTTTGGTCGAAATGTTGTTTTNCCCACCCACCCACCCTTTACAGGTGTTATTTTTTTTCTTTTAGAATTAACCCTTTCGAGTGATCATTTCCGGTGTCCTGACCTTTTCCAGTCAAAAAATAAGGTTGTAGTTTCTTTCCGTTACGGTTTCTTACAAGTTTGATGGGGTGTTATCATAGGTAAAGTATACGATCGTTCCATTATGAGTTTTAGGAACTTCGGTCCGAAGTCGTTATATTTTTGGTTCTTGAAAGTATCTATGTTCGACCTAAATCTTTTCCGTCTCCTTGGTCTCTAGTTTAACCGTTACCAGTGACTTAGTCTCTCTTTGGTTCTCTTAAGGTTTTTTTTCGTAAATGAAGACGAGGTAACTTATTCGATTTCGGACACTGGTACACCTGGTGTTGTTTGACCTTTTAAGAATTTCTCTTCTCTTTTGGTCTGGTGGAACAGGTAGAGGAGTCTTATGATATACGTCCTGTTCTCCGTTGTTAATCTTGACCTGTACCTTGTTGTCTGACCAAGTTTTATCCCTCCTCATGTAGTTCGGACATATAATAGAGGGACGAATAAATTAAATGTACGTCTCATGTAGTACACTTTACGAACCGACGTACTGAGTATTCGTCCTTCGTTCGAATGGTCCTCTTTATAGTTGTTGGAGTCTATACGTCTACTATGTTGAGATTATCGTCTTTCACTTCTCTTTGATTTCTGGGAGAACTACTCCCACTTTCTCCTCTCACTTTTTCGACTGAATTTTGAGTTGTAAGTTTTTTGATTCTAGTACCGTAGACCAGGATAGTGTAGTTCCGTTTATCTACCCCTTTACATCTTTGTCACAGTCCAAAGTAAAAGAGTCTGAGTTTTAAGTTACACCTGCCGCTGACGTCTTTAATTTTCTATGATCGAGGAACGTTCTTTTCGATACTGTTTTGATCCGACTCATAAGTTTTCGTCTCTGTAGTAAAACGGCTGTTTACAAACATATCAGTTTCGATAACCAAAAAGGCGAAGGGACCACCGAATCTGCCGTTTCTCAGACGGACGTTACGCCCTCTGGACCCAAGTTAGGGACCTAACCTTTCTCGGGACCTCCTCCCGTACCGTTGAGTGGGGTCATAAGAACGAACCTCTTAGGGTTACCTGTCTCCTCGGACCACCCGATGTTAGGTACCCCAGTGTCTCAGCCTGTACTGACTCGTTGATTCACGCACCCAAAAAGGTCATTAGTACATACCTACACTCTCAACCTGGTATTTCTTCTGACTTGTGGTTTCTTAACTACGAAGACTTAACGTCACGACCTCTTCTGAGAACTAGACGTTCGTGTAGTTAGTTAGGATTTCCTTTAGTTGGGACTTATAAGTGACCATCCTGACTACGACTTCGAGGTTATGAAACCGGTGGACTACACTACTCGACTAAGTAAACTTTTCTGGGACTACGACCCTTTCTAACTCCCGTTCTCCTCTTCCCCGACGTCTCCTATTCTACCAACCTTCCGTAGTAACTGAGTTACCTGTACTCAAACTCGTTTGAGAGCCCCTATCACTTCTTGTCCTTTCGGATCGTACGACGTCAAGTACCCCAGTGTGTCTCAACCTGTACTGAATCTTTGACTTATTGTTGTTGTCATTTTAGTCCTTTTATAGGTATGTCTTTATACTATGTTACTCCTCTCGTTACGTCTCATGATTACGTCCTTTACTCTTTCCGGAAACTTTCATTCTCTGGTCGTCTCCCTGAGGGGACCGCCAGACCACTAATCGTCGGGTAGACGGTCACGTCCCCTGTTCCCAAGTTAGGAACCATGGTCTCCCAGAGTCTACTGCGTGTCGTTGACCCGGTTGCACGGGGTCTGATGACTTTAGTGTGTGGATCTCGGGTACGACGTGTTCTCCTCGGTGGTGTCACTCTTTGGTCACGTGACGTTGTTTCCCATCATGGACGGGTGACGTTGATTTCTTTCGGGTACGTGTCTTTACTTCTGGGTCGTGTCGGTTCTGAACTATTTACTTGTTCTCTGGTCGCTGAATTTTGTTGGAACATACAAATATCCGACGATATAGTCTTAGAGGACCCAACCCTTCTAGAGGACGTCTTCCTGTACCGTTGGGTGAGGTCATAAGAACGGACCTCTTAGGGTACCTATGTCCTCGGACCGTCCAAGTCAAGTCAAGTCAGTGAGTCCACATAGACTGAGAAACGCTGGGGTACCTGACGTACCTGGGGTCCCGAGGGACAGGTGATGGTTGGGGGCATCAATTATGAATTTGAGTACAAGGAACTCAACCACTACTTTAGGTTGGTAGAGTAGGAGACAACAGGGGAAGAGGAGGACGGAAGTTAGAAAGGGTCGTAGTCCCAGAAAAGTTTATTCAGGTAAGAAGTGTAGTCCAACTTTTTCATGACCTCAAAGCCGAAATTGTAGTCAGGAAGGTCACTTATAAGTCCTAACTAAAGGAAATCCTACCTGACCAACCTAGAGGAACGTCAGGTTCCCTGAGAAATCTCGGAAGAGGTTGTGGTGTCAAGTTTTCGTAGTTAAGAAGTCACGAGTCGAAAGAAATATCAAGTTGAGAGTGTAGGTACTGATGACCTTTTTAGTCCAGGAACTGATCTACCTGGAAAGAACCGTTTCATTACAGAGACGAAAAATTATACGACAGATTCAACCAGTATCGAAAAGAAGGTTCCTCATTCGTAGAAAAATAAAGTACCGACATAGTGTTAAACGTCACTAAAACCTCGGGGGGGGGTTTATTTCAGACAGTAACAAAGGTGACAAAGGGGTAGATAAACGATACTTCACTACCTAGGTCTACGGTACTAGAATCGAAAGACTTACAACTCGAAATTCGGTTGAAAAAGTGAGAGGAGAAAGTGAAAGTAGTTCTCCGAGAAATCAAGAAGAAGTCAAAGACGGTATTTCCACCATAGTAGACGTAAAGACTCCAATAACTATAAAGAGGACCGTTAGAACTAAGGTTGAACACGAAGGAGGTCGGGTCGCAAAGAGTACTACATGAGACGTATATTCAATTTATTCGTCCCACTGTTATATGTCAGAACTACATGAGGAAAGGGCTAAACCTTGATCAGATAAAAGGTACAGGTCAAGATTGACAACGAAGGACTGGACGTATATCCAAAGAGTTCTGCTTCCAGTCCACCAGACCACAAGGGTAGAGAAAGTCTTAAAAGGTGTTAGGTTCCGAAACCGTATCAGTTATTTCACCTTTATCTACAAAAAGACCTTGAGAGGATTAAAAAGTTATTAGGTCGTCTACAACCGTTAAACTAGAGACCAAGGAGACGGAAAAGATTTTGGTCGAACTTGTAGACCTTCAAGTACCAAGTGTATGACAACTTCGGACCGAACCTCTTAAAATTCGTCATGAAACGATCGTACACTCTACTCACTTTAACACGTCATCAACTACCCAATGTCAGGTACCTTAACGTTTCTCAGTCGATACTGATTCTCTGGTTGTGAAAGTGAAAAGTATAGTTTTGGAGTATCCTTTACGTGAGGTGTTTTGATGTCATCTTTGTGTGTGTAATTTTTTTTTTTTTTGGTTGGGTTTGTGTTGTCATTCAACCAGTAATTTAGTGTTATGTTCTCTTATTTTCTCCTTCCCTTCTTTTTTTTGATGTTTTTGTTTAGGTTTTTTACTTTTGTTACTGTTATCTTTATATATATAACTAGTAATGGAATTTATATTTACCTAATTTACAAGGTTGGTTTTCTGTGACTGTCCGATTTACCAATGTTTTTATTCTGGGTATATATACAACAGTTGGTCTCTGAGTGAAGTCTGCATCCCTTTCTACGTCTAACTTTTATTCCCTGATCTTTTTCAATAAGGTACGTTTACCTTTAATTTCTTTCGACCCTATCGGTATGTGTATAAGTTATCTTATCTAAAATTTTATTTTTGACAATTTTCTCTTTTCTTTCTTTTGACGTATTACTGGTTTCCTAGTTGGGGTTTTATACTGTGTTGTTAATATTTACACATACGTCGGTTGCATCCTTGTGGAGTTATACCTTCCGTTTACGATTGTCGGTATTCCCCTTTGGTTGTCATTGTATTATATCAGTCTTTGAAATTGTTGGGAAAATGTACTTACCTGTCTAGTAGGTCCGTCTTTTAGTCACTCCTTTGTGTTAGGAATGTACTGTGTCATCTGGTCTATCTGAATTAACTATAAACATCCTATAAGGTAGGTTTTCATCGTCTTATATGAAGGAAGAGTTCTTGTGAACCTTATAAGTGTCCCTATCTAGTGTGGAACCTGGTATTTCGTTCGGAGTCATTTAAGTATCTTTGACTTTAGTATAGATAAGTGATTCTTTACCTCATCGGGAGTATTAGTTGTTTTATGACTAAACGTCAAGTTTTACGTCAAGAACCCACGTTGGAGTTTTTACTGTTTCACTAGAACCAAGCAAAGGTTCCGTTCAGTAAGTTATAGTGTCATTAATTTCAGATACGGAGATGGTAACTACGGGTTCTTCGACTTCAATTAGTCAAGGTCCTTGGGGTCGTCTGGAGGATCTTGATTGTGGTTTTTTTCAAGATAAGTAGGGACCCCAAACCTTACTTTTTCATCCTTCAGTTCCTGTCGATCTCATTGTCCGTTCAAACTGAAACCTCTTGTTTTACTTCGTCCCGTTTCCGATTGATTTAAGACGGTTCTCTTACGTGGCTTGTATCGTTTATGGGAAAAAGTTGTTATGTTCTCTGCTCAAATGTGCACAACGTATGGACGAGTCAGTACGGGCTGAGAAACGTTGTGTTACCTGACATCGGGTGACCAGGATACAGGTACCCCAAAAATGTCCGTTCTCATGACCTCACCCAACGGTAAAAGAAGAGGTCCCGTAGAAGAGATAGGTCCCTAGTTTGGGCGTAGAGAACGTAAAGGACGTAACCGACCGTCTAAGAAATGGTGACTCGGGGTTCACCAGTTATGACTTTAGATTAACGAATATCAGAAACATCGACTTCTACCTCTTCGACATGTTTAAGTCTTTTTTGTTTTGGACCTCGACTGACATTGAGTTTAGTAGTCAAAGAGTATCATTTTTAGTCTGAATTTATTTTGTTACGTCCCTTTTGGTGACCCGGTCGGTCCATGTAACGTTTAGTTTAGGGGATACTTATACGTCCTCTTCCCCTGTTGTCTCCTACTCTACCAACCCACCGTAGTGGTTGAGCTCCCTGTACTCAAACTCGTTCGAGGTCCTCAACCACTACCTATCCCTTCGGACTGTACGACGTCAGGTAAGCCAACGTTTCTAAGCCTGTACTGACTCGTCGATTTGACTTGACTGCTTATACGTCACCTCCCTTACTTATCTAAGTTCCCTAATCTGGATCAATTGTCCCACGGACTTCTTGATACCTAGCTCTAGACATTATGACGTGTCCTCCGTCGGTTTTTTTTTTTTTTTTTTTAGTAAGGCTTCTTTTTCTTTTCGTTCTTCCGTTTGACCAGTAGACTCCTCCGAAATGTTTATCGGCTTCTGTCTTCTCTTCACTTTTCGTTCTCTCTTTCCCTTTCCATGTAGGTTGAATTACGTCTCAAGGTTTTTTGTCGTGTCTCTCTGTTCTTCCGTAAGAAGTTACTTGTCGCGTATTTTGATCTTCTTTTGTTATCTTCCCCTTTCTGATCGCTAGAGAAGTCCTTTTAACCTTTATAGTTCCCTTTCAAAGTGGGGTTTCCACCCGTGTTATTTCCTGTCTTTACCATCTCTGGATCATTATGATTTTCCCTAGTTCTTCTCTACCTTTCTTATGTGTCTTCTTGACATGTTTTTCTAGAATTACTTGATCTAATGATATTACCACACCAGTCAGTGGGTCTCGGTCTGTAAGACCTCACCCTTCAGTTCGCCCGGAATCCTTCGTGACGACAATTATTTCGATCACCTAGTTGTCCTAACGTCATCTTGATCGGTTTTGTGATTTCCTACTACGGTAGATCCACAATGTAAGTTATTAAGTCCTTTAGACCTTCTGGGTTGTCACCGGTGTCCTGACCTTTTCCAGTTAGGAATAGGGTCAAGGGTTCTTCCCATCATGATTTCTTACACTATTGGTAGTGTGTTAACGTCAGTAGAGGGTATGATCATTTCAGTACGAATTTTAGAACGTACGATCCGAAGTCATAATACGTTTTGTTCTTGAAGGTCTACAGGTTCGACGTAAATCTTTTCCTTCTCCTTGGTCTCTAGTTTAACGGTTGTAAGTAACCCAGTATCTCTTTCGTTCCCTTAAGGTCTTTTTGTAGATGGAGAGAAAGTAGTTGATATAATTACAGAAACTGACACACCTAGAATTGTTTGACATCTTTCGAGAATTTCTCTACCCTGACCTTCTGGTTAATGGACAGAAGACTCTTTGGACATACGTCCAGTTCTTCATTGTCAATCTTGGAACATACCTTGTTATCTAACCAAGTTCTAACTCTTTCCTCATACGGTTCCGAAAAAGTGGGAGGAGAAAGTGAAAGAAGTTTTCCGAGAAGTCAAGAAGAAGTGAAAGACGTATGTCGTGACAGTGGGATAAACAAATTAGATATACAACGCGTGTAGTACTTTTTACGACTCGACCTACTCCATGTTCGACCTTAGTTCTATCCGTCCTCTTTGTAGTTGTTGGAGTCTATACGCCTACTATGGTGAGATTATCGTCTTTCGTTTCTTCTGAATTTCTCAGAGAACTACTCCCATTTCCTCCTCTCACTTTTGATTCTAGTACTGTAGACCAGATAAGTCAAGTCAAGTCAGGTCAGTGAATCAGTTCAGGCTGAGAACCGTTGCGGTACTTAACGTCGTACGGTCCGGAGGGACAGATAGTGGTTGAGGGCCTCAAGTGGGTTTGGGTACAGGTAGTTCAGCCACTACGGTAGGTTGGTAGAGTAGGAGACAGCAGGGGAAGAGGAGGACGGGGGTTAGGGAGGGTGGTAGTCTCAGGAGAGGTTACTCAGTTACGAAACGTACTCCACCGGTTTCATAACCTCAAAGTCGAAATCGTAGTAAGGAAGGTCACTTGTGGGTCCTGACTAAAGGAACGTCAGGTTCCCTGAGAGTTCTCAGAAGAGGTTGTGGTGTCAAGTTTTCGTAGTTAAGAAGCCACGAGTCGAAAGAAGTGTCAGGTTGAGAGTGTAGGTATGTACTGGTGACCTTTTTGGTATCGGAACTGATCTGTCTGGAAATAACCGTTTCATTACAGAGACGAAAACTTATACGATAGATCCAACCAGTATTGAAAGGAAGGTTCCTCATTCGGAGAAAATTAAAGTACCGACGTTAATGGTAGACGTCACTAAAACCTCGGGGTTTTTATTTCAGACTGTGAGAAAGGGGTAGATAAAGGGTACTTAACTGCCCTGGTCTACGGTACTAGAATCAAAAGACCTACAACTCGAAATTCGGTTGAAAAAGTGAGAGGAGAAAGTGAAAGTAGTCCTCCGAAAAATCAAGGAGAAGTGAAAGACGGTATTCCCACCACAGTAGACGTATAGACTCCAATAACTGTAAAGAGGACCGTTAGAACTAAGGTCGAACATGAAGAAGGTCGGGTCGTAAAGAGTACTACATATATTCAATTTATTCGATATAATAAATTAAGACGTATATTCAATTTATTCGTCCCACTGTTATATGTCGGAACTACATGAGGAAAAGGAAAAATCTTGGTCAGACAACAAGGTACAGGTCAAGACTGACAACGAAGGACTGGAAGTATATCCAAAGAGTTCTCCGTCCAGTCCACCAGACTATAAGGGTAGAGAAAGTCTTAAAAGGTATCAAATAACACTAGGTGTATCAGTTTCCGAAACCGTATCAGTTTTGGTACCAAGTGCATAACGACTNTGAGGAAAAGGAAAAATCTTGGTCAGACAACAAGGTACAGGTCAAGACTGACAACGAAGGACTGGAAGTATATCCAAAGAGTTCTCCGTCCAGTCCACCAGACTATAAGGGTAGAGAAAGTCTTAAAAGGTGTCAAATAACACTAGGTGTATCAGTTTCCGAAACCGTATCAGTTTTGGTACCAAGTGGATAACGACTTCGGACCGAACCTCTTAAAACTCGTAATGAAATGATCGCACAGTCTACTCACGTTAACACACCATCAAACTCGTAAGAAACAGTAACGGAAAGAAACCCAAACCTTACTTTTGACTGGAAAAGGTCAGAACACCGGTGACGACTCAAAAGGTTTAAATGACCGTATAACACACGTTGTGAAAGTGTCGTAGTAGAAGGTCCTAAACTGTATCGAGTTGACCTTAAGGTAGTGGAGGTGATCGAAACAATTATCACTACGAAAGATTCCGGGTAAACTGAAGTGTAAGGTCCTACAGACCGAGATCCACTCACTAGTGTGGTAGCACTAATAGAACCAGTACTTCTAGAAAAAACATATCAAGAAGACACATAAGAACGGTGGAGAAGAATTATAGAAAACGAAGACAATCCAGGTATGGTGAAGACAGGAAATAGCACGGGTAGAAACGTACTTTACAAGGGAACCATAGAGATTAGTAGAGCTTCTCGAAAGATCAGAAAGGGTAAGACAACAAAAGGAGATAAAGAAACGTAACTAGCGGCTCAATTCCGAAAGAATAGAGAGGAACGATAAGAAACCTTGAGACGTAAGTCTACGAATATAGAAAGGAAAAGAGGAAACCAAAAACGAAGAGAAGAAAAGTGTCGATGAATGAAGTACTATTTATCTTCCGTTTTTCCACCTCCATCACTGTCTAAAGAAGAAGACCCGAGATTTTAGTGACACCTACCACTAACGTCAGTACTTTAGTCTTCCGTTAACGAAGAACCGTCCTTTCTCTACTGTTTGGATCTGTCACACAACTCTGCGTCTCTGTAATGAGACGACTGTTTGCAGGTATATCAGTTCCGATACCAGAAGGGTCGTCAGTACATGCCAAAATTCTCAACGTGGTATTTCTTCCGTCTTGTGATTTCTTAATTGTGGAAGCTTGACAACACGACTTCTGAGGACTTTCAGGAAATCTGTCGTTCCTCTACTTTGGTCAGTGAAAATTCACTTTAGTTGGGACCTATGAGCGACCTTCCTGACTACGACTTCGAGGTCATAAAACCAGTAGTTTGTCGGTTGAGTAACCTTTTCAGGGACTACGACCTTTTCTAACTCCCCTCTTGTTCTTCCGTAGTCTCCTACTCTACCGACCTGTCGTAGTAACTACGTAACCTGTACTTGAACCCGTTTGAAGCCCTCTACCACTACCTGTCCCTCCGGACCATACGAAGTAAGGTACCCCAGTGTTCTTCAACCTGTACTGATCCGTTGACTCGTTGTTGTTCTCAGAAAGGATTGGTGTTGTGATACTCTTTACATTAACTAATCTTTAGTTAATGTCCTTTTTTTACGTTTTTTGTGTTTATACACGTCCTCTCAGATTTGTTACAATGATTTGTTGGTCACCTAGTGACTTCTTTAGTTTCTTCTTTAATTTCTTTTTTGACACCTTTTCACTGTTACTCTTGTTACTAGATTTTCGATACCTCGTCTTGTTTTAATCAAGATTCTTTCTTCAGATACGTTATATTATAAAAGTCTTTTATTGTTTTTAGAGTTGATTTGTTCAATTTGAATGGGGATTTCGTTGATCTCTTTCTTGTTTTGAAATTCAGTCATGTTTCTTTCTTTGGTATTTCTAGTCTCTTCTTTATTTACTTTATCTCTGTTTCTTTTGTTCTCGTTTCTTGTTCATTTGATTTTCGACCAAGAAACTCTTCTATTTGTTTAATATTTAGAAATCGGTCTGAGTAGTTCCTTTCTTTTTTTTTTCCTCTCCTAAATTTAATTATTTTAATCTTTAATTTTTCTTTAATGTTACCTGTGGTGTCTTTATGTTTCCTAGTCTCTCATGATGCCTTTGACATACGGTTGCCCTTTCGGTATTCTTTGGTTACTTATTAATCTTTCCATGTTGGAAGGTTCTGACTTCGTCCTTTTTTTTTTATCTTATATACATATCTGGTTAGTGTCAATGACTTGAATTTTGACACTAATTATTTAAAGATTGTTCTCAGTTCCTAGTCTATCCAAGTGTCCACTTAAGACAACTTGTAAATCTCTTCTCAATTGTGGATATGAAGACTTTGAGAAGGGTTTTTAACGTATCCTTTATTGTGAGGGTTCGAGTAAGATACTCCGGTGGTATTGGGGTATGGTTTGGGTCTGTCTCTATAGTGTTGTATCTCTTAATGTCCGGTTATAGTGACTACATGTATCTGTGTTTTTAAGAATTGTTTTATTGTCGTTTGACTTAGGTTGTTGTGTAATTTTCCTAGTATTGTGGTGTTAGTTCACCTTAAATGGGGTCTCTACGTACCTAAGAAGTGTATACGAATAGTTAGTTACACTATGTGGTGTAATTTTTTGACTTCCTATTTTTAGTATATTAGTTGAGTTATCTACGTCTTTTTCCAAAATTCTTTAAAGTTGTGGGTAAATACTATTAATCCTTTTTTTCGAGGGGTCGTTCACCTATCTCTCTCTTGGATAGAGTTGTATGAATTCCGTTATATGTTGTTTGGGTGCCGTTTGTAGTAAGAGTTTTCACTTTTTTGACTTTCAATAGAAGAGATTCTACTCCTTATTCTGTTCCTGCATGTGAGAACGATGAAAAAAGTTGTATCAAAACCTTCAGAATCAGTACCGTTAGTCCCTTCTTCTTTCTTGCTTTTGACCTTTTCTTCCTTTTGACAGCGAGAAACGTCTATTGTACTATGATGTGTATCTTTTGCCTTGTACGTCAGGTCGTTACTTAAGTCACTTCAAGTCAGGTCAGCGAGTCAGCAAAGACCGAAAAACGCTGGGGTACCAGACGTCGTGCGGTCCGAAGGGACGGGTAGTGGTTGTGGACCTCGAGTGAGTTTGAGTACAAGTGACTCAGCCACTACTGTAAGTTGGTAGAGTAGGAGACAGCTGGGGAAGAGGGGGGTGGAAAGTAGAAAGGGTCGTAGTCCCAGAAAAGTTTACTCAGGTAATAAACGTAGTCCACCGGTTTCATGATCTCAAAGTCGAAGTTGTAGTCAGGAAAGTTACTTGTGGGTCCTGACTAGAGGAAATCCTACCTGACCAACCTAGAGGAACGTCAGGTTCCCTGAGAGGTCTCAGGAGAGGTTGTGGTGTCAAGTTTTCGTAGTTAAGAAACCGTGAGTCCAAAGAAGTGTCAGGTTGAGAGTGTAGGTATGTGCTGATGACCTTTTTACTATCGAAAATGATCTACCTGAAACAACCGTTCCATTACAGAGACAAAAAATTGTATGACAGATCAAACCAGTATTGAAAAGAAGGTTCCTCGTTCCCAGAAAATTAAAATTCCGACGTTAGTGGTAGACGTCATTAAAACCTCGGGTTTTACATTTCAGAGAGTGACAAAGGTAACAAAGGGTAGATAAACGGTACTTCAGTACCCTGGTCTACGGTACTAGAATCAAAAGATTTACAACTCGAAATTCGGTTGAGAAAGTGAGAGGAGAAAGTGAAAGTAGTTCTCCAAGAAATCAAGAAGAAGCGAAAGACGGTATTTATACCATAGTAGACGTATAGACTCCAATAACTATAAAGAGGGTCGTTAGAACTAAAGTCGAAATCTTAAATGTTTTAATTATGTGTCTTTAGAGAACGTAAGAATAGGTGATCTTCACTTTCTGTCTTTCTCTTTATTCCCTTTGTTAGGGTAAATGTAAACGTAGTCTTTCTTATTTTATGGATCCTTATCTGGATGGATTCTTCCGTTTTCTGGACATGAGTCTTTTGATATTCTAGGACTACTTTCTTTAATTTGTTCTGTGTTTGTTACCCTCTATATGATATAAGAACCTAAGTTTCTTAGTTATAAGACTTTTACTGATGTAATAGGTTTTGTTATATGTCTAAGTTCTGTTAAGGATACTTTGATGACAAAACCAACGACAAATGAGAGACTCAACTCGACCTGAGAAACGTTGGGAGACCTGACGTCGTGTGCTCCGAAGGGACAGGAAGTGACAGAGGACCTCAAAAGAGTTTAAGATAGGTAACTCAACCACTACGATAGGTTGGTAAGGAGAAGAGGAAAACGAAATTATAAAGGGTCGTAGACCCATAAAAGGTTATTTAGTTAAGACGTAGTCCACCGGTTCCATAAGCTCGAAGTCAAAGTCGTAGTCAGGAAGGGTACTTATAAGTCCCAACTAAAGGAAATCCTAACTGACTAAAGTGGAGGAACGTCAGGTTCCCCGGGAGTTCTCAGAAGGAGTCGTGGAGTTAAGTCTTCGTAGTTAAGAAACCGGGAGTCGGAAGAAGTACAAGGTTGAGAGTGAAGGAATACACTGATGACCTTTTTGGTGTCGAAACTGATCTACCTGGAAACAACCGTTTCACTACATAGACGAAAAATTGTACGACAGTTCCAAACAGTATCGAAAAAAAGGTTCTTCGTTCGTAGAAAATTAAAGTACCGACGTTAGTGACAGACGTCACTAAAACCTCGGGTTCTTTTATTTTAGACAGTGGCGAATGTTAAAAGGGGGGAAGATAAACGACACTTCACTACCCTAGTCTATGGTACTAGAATCAAAAAACTTACAACTTAAAATTCGGACGAAAAAGTAAGAGGAGAAAGTGGGAGTAGTTCTCCGAGAAGTTAAGGAGAAGTGAAAGACAGTATTCTCACCACACTCTAAAAAAGTCTGTATCTAAAATTTTTTACATGTTAAACATACCTTTGTGTTTTCTGGGGTATATCGGTTTCATCAGGACTCTTTCTTTTTCTCGACCTCTTAGTCCGAGAGACTGAAGTCTGATATGATGTTTCGATGTTATTATTTTTGTTCTACCACGACTATGTTTCTGTCTTTAAATATAGTTACCTTGTCTTATCTTTCAGATCTTTATTTGTGTGTGTGGTACCGTTTCCTCCCTTTTCTTATATGTCACCTCTTTTCTGGTAGAGAAGTTATTTACCACCACCCTTTTAAATCGATGTACCTTTTCTTACATTAATCTTATGAGGGATTATGGTATGTGTTTTTATTTTAGTCTGATTTCTGGATTAACATTCCGACCTATAATATTTTGTAAATCTCTTTTTTATCCATCTTCGGAGAGTATTTAGTGTCGTTCAAGAAAAAATCAGGTAGAGGACTTCGTTACTTTTATTTTTGTTTTTATTTGTTTGTTCTGGTTTAATTTAAATTTTCAAAAACGTGTCGTTTCCTTTGGTAATTTTTTTCTTAATAGTCTTACCTTCTTTTATAAACGATTACTTAGTTCTCTGTTCCCTAAGTAGATGTTTAGTATGTTTGTTAAGAATGTTAAGTCATAGTTTTATAGTTGGTTGGGTCAGTTATTTACCCGTCTTCTGGATTTGTCTGTAAATAGATTTCTTCTGTATGTCTACCTATTATTTGTGTCCTTTTTTGCGGGCTAAAACGAGTGATAATCTCTTTACGTTTAGTTTTGGTACTACTCTAATAGTAGAGTGTGTTCAGTATTGACGGTAATATTTTTTTAGATGTTTGTTATTTACGACCTCTCCTACACCTCCTTTCCCTTGAGAGGACGTGGCAACCACCCTTACAGTTAACTATATCGTGATACCTCTTGTCATGTACTTCTCTTTCAGTGAGTCAGCACAGGCTGAGAAACACTGGGGTACCTGATGTGTCAGGTAGCTTAAGAGATCCGGTCTTATAACCTCACCCATAGACAAGGGAAGAGGTCCCCGAGAAAGGTTAGGTACGTAACTTACGTCCAGAGGACGTGACGTCCTCCTAAGAAATGGTCGACTCAATGGTCCATTCGGGTACCTCTTGTTATACCTCTAAGGAAATTTTTGATCTTTATTTTGATGGTATACGGGGTCGTTCGGGTACTCACTCGTATATGGGACTCTTTTGGTATTAATTTGTTGTTGTTGTTGTTGTTGTTGTTGTTGTTGTGTACGTGGGGTCACTAGTGACGTTGTGTTAAATTTTATCGATCCTGTACCTTCGTTGGATCTACGAGTGACTGTCTACTCACCTAATTTTTCAACACCATATATGTATGTGTTACCTTATAATGAGTCGGTATATTCCTTACGTAAACTCAGTCAAGATCACTCCACCCTTTTTGGTGTTGAACAAATGTCTCACTTCATTCTTTTTGTTTATAATACATAATTCCGTATATATACCTTAGATCTTTTTACCTTGACTACTTGGATAAATTCCCGTCCTTATCTCTGTGTCCGTATCTCTTGTCTGAACACATGTCTCGTCCCCTTCCTCTCCCCTTCCCCCTAACTCTCCCATCGTGACTTTGTTTATAATGGTGCACATTTTATCCATGGATCACGAAGGGACCACCGAGTCTCCAATTTCGCAGACGGAGGTCGCGCCCTCTGGACCTAAGCTAGGGACCCAGCCCTTCTAGGGGACCTCTTCCTTTACCATTGGGTGAGGTCATAAGAACGGATCTTTTAGCGCACCTACCTCTTCGGACCATCCGATACCAGGTACCCCAGCGTTTCTCAGCCTGTGTTGACTCGTTGAAGTGAGTGAGTGAGTGAGTGAGTCACTCTTCAACGACATAGTATGTCCTTCGAGTTGAGTCACGAGGAGCCGTTGGATCTCCTCACCATCCCTCCCGGATCCACCACCCTACATTTATATAAATAGACTAAATTAATACTACTGGTAATATAGATGATGACACCCGTTTTTAACGAATCTTCTTTACCTCATCGGGAGTTTCAGTTATCCTCAAACTTTACGTCATGAACCCACGTCAGAGTATTTACTGTTTTATTAGAGTCAGGTAAAGACTCCGTTTTGTAAGTTATAGTGTAGTTAGGTTCAGATACGGGGTTGGTGATTACGGCTTCTTCGACTTCGACTTACCAAAGTTCTTCTAGATGTCCGGGAAGATCTTAATTGTGGTTTTTTATACAAGAAAAGTAGTGTCTCCTCTCCTTACGTTTACATCCTCCAGTTCTCTATGGACTTCATTGTCCGTTCCAACCGAAACCTCATGTTTTACTTCGTCCCGTTTCTGATTGTCTCGAACCGGTTCTCTTGCGTGACCAGTAGTTTGTGAGAGAAGTTGTTGTGTTCGCTGATGAGATGTGTACCTGTAGTGGTCTACTAATTGTGACTTTAGTCTGACTAATATAAAAAACTCAGTCTCTACCTCTTCGAAATATGTCAGTCGTTTTTGTTCTGACCTTCGACTGACACCGAGTCTAGTACTTACGGAAATAACGTCTTAAGTATGAATATACTTCTTTCATCCCTTTCGGTAATTCGGTAAACCCATATTGGATTAGTTTAGGGAATACTAATGTGTCACCTTAACTGTTTATCTAAGTTCCCTAATCTAGATTATCTCACGGACTTCTTGATACCTGTCTCCGAAGTATTGTTACATGTCCTTTGTCATTGTTTTTGGTAGGGGTCCTTTTTATTTACGTTTTTCCTTATTACCACAGACTCCTCCGGAATCTTTATCGACTCTTTTCTCTTCACTTTCCACTTTCTATTTTCCTTTCTATTTGGGTAGACTTAAGTCTCAAGGTTTTTTATGGTTCCTCTCTGTTCTTTCGGAAGATTGTACTTATTACGTTTCTTTATCTACTTTGGTTATCTTGCTCTTTCTGATCTCTAGAGAAGTTCTTTTAATCTCTATGGTTCCCTTATAAGGTTCCTTTCTACCCATGTTATTTCCCGTCTTTACCATTCCTAGATTGTCTTCGTCTTTTATAATTCTTGTCCACCGTTTTTATGTGTCTTCTTGATATGTTTTTTTTAGAATTACTGGGTCTATTGGTACTAACACACTAGTGAGTGGATCTCGGTCTATAGGACCTCCCACTTTAGTTCACCCGGAATTTTTCGTAGTGCTAATTGTTTCGATCACCTCCACTACCTTAATGTCAACTCGATAAAGTTTAAGATTTTCTACTACGACACTTTTACGACGTGAGTTTTACGGTCGTTTAAACCTTTTAAGTCGTTACCGGTGACCTTTTACAGTCAAAAGTAAGGTTAGGGTTTCTTTCCGTTACAGTTTCTTACAATTTTGATGGTTTGTTAACGTGAGTAGAGTGTGTGATCATTTTATTACGAGTTTTTAGAGGTTCGGTCCGAAGTTGTCATGTACTTGAAGGTCTACAAGTTCGACCTAAATCTTTTCGGTCTCCTTAGTCTCTAGTTTGACGGTGGTAGGTAACCTAGTATGTTTGTCGTTCTCTTAAGGTCTTTTTGTAGATGAAGACGAAGTGACTGATGTGATTTCAGAAACTGACACACCTAGTGTTGTTTGATACCTTTTAAGAATCAAGTCAAGTCAAGTCAAGTCAACGAGTCAGCACAGACTGAGAAACGTTGGGGTACTTAGCGCCGTGCGGTCCGGAGGGACAGGTAGTGGTAGAGGGCCTCAAGTGAGTCTGAGTGCAGGTAGCTGAGTCCCTACGGTAGGTCGGTAGAGTAGGACCCAGCAGGGCAAGAGGAGGACGGTGGTTAGGGAGGGTCGTAGTCTCAGAAAAGGTTACTCGGTTGAGAAGTGTAGTTCACCGGTTTCATGACCTCGAAGTCGAAATCGTAGTAAGGAAGGTTTCTTTAGGGTCCCAACTAGAAGTCTTACCTGACCAACCTAGAGGAACGTCGGGTTCCCTGAGAGTTCTCGGAAGAGGTTGTGGTGTCAAGTTTGCGTAGTCAAGAAGCCGCGAGTCGGAAGAAGTGTCAGGTTGAGAGTGTAGGTATGTACTGGTGTCCTTTTTGGTATCGGAACTGGTCTGCCTGGAATCAACCGTTTCATTACAGAGACGAAAACTTATATGACAGATCCAACCAGTATTGAAAAGAAGATTCCTCATTTGCAGAAAATTAAAGTACCGACGTCAGTGGTAGACGTCACTAAAACCTCGGGGGGGTTTTATTCAGACTGTGACAAAGGAGTAGATAAAGGGTACTTCACTACCCTGGTCTACGGTACTAGAAATAAAAGACTTACAACTCGAAATTCGGTTGAAAAAGCGAGAGGAGAAAGTGAAAGTAGTCCTCCGAAAAATCAAGGAGAAGTGAAAGACGGTATTCCCACCACAGTAGACGTATAGACTCCAATAACTATAAAGAGGGCCGTTAGAACTAAGGTCGAACACTAAGAAGGTCAGGTCGCAAAGAGTACTACATGAGACGTATCTTCAATTTATTCGTCCCACGGTTATATGTCGGAACTACATGAGGAAAAGGATAAACCTTGGTCAGACAACAAGGTACAGGTCAAGATTGACAACGAAGGACTGGACGTATGTCTAAAGAGTTCTCCGTCCAATTCACCAGACCATAAGGGTAGAGCAAGTCTTAAAAGGTGTCAAATAACACTAGGTGTGTCAGCTTCCGAAACCGTATCAGTTATTTCGTCTTTATCTACAAAAAGACCTTGAGAGAACGAAAAAGGTACTAGGTCACCTACAACCGTTAAACTAGAGACCAACGAGACGGAAAAGATTTTGGTCGAACTTGTAGTCCCTCAAGTGCCAAGTGCATAACGCCTTCGGACCGAACCTCTTAAAACTCGTAATGAAATGATCGTACACTCTACTCACGTTAACACGCCATCAAACTCATAAGAAACCGTAACGGAAAGAAACCTTAACCTTACTTTTGACTGGAAAAGGTCAGGACACCGGTGACGACTCAACCCTTATGGTCTGGTGAACTGGATGGAGGACTCTTTAACCATAAATCCAGTTCTTCTTTGTCAATCTTGACCTGTACCTTGTTGCCTGACCAAGTTTTAGTCCTTTCCTCATACAGTTCCGACATATAACAGTGGGACGAATAAATTGAATATACGTCTCATGTAGTTCACTTTACGACCGACCTATTTCGTGTTCGACCTTAGTTCTATCGGTCCTCTTTATAGTTATTGAAGTCTATACGTCTACTATGGTTGGAATACCTCCTTTCGTGTCTCCTTGATTTTTCGGAGAACTACTTTCACTTTCTCCTTTTGTTTTTTCGACCGAATTTTGAGCTGTAAGTTTTTGATTCTAGTACCGTAGAACAGGGTAGTGAAGTACCGTTTATCTACCTCTTTGTTACCTTTGTCACTCTCTGAAATAAAAGAACCCGAGGGTTTAGTGACGTCTACTACTGACGTCAGTACTTTAATTTTCTACGAACGACGAACCTTCTTTTCGACACCGTTTGGATTTGTCGTATAACTTCTCGTCTCTGTAACGAAACGACTGTTTCCAGGTAGATCAGCTTCGATACCACAAAGGTCATCAGTACATACCTACACTCTCAACCTGAAGTTTCTTTCGACTCGCGGCTTCTTAACTACCAAAACTTGACACCACAACCTCTCCTGAGATCTCTCAGGGACTGATATATCAGTACCTTAAGAGGTCCGGTCTTATGACCTTACCCATCGGAAAGGGAAGAGGTCCCCTAGAAGCGTTGGGTCCTTAGTTTGTCTCCAGAGGGTGTAAGATCCCCTTAAGAAATGGTCGACTTGGTGGTTCCTTCGGGTTCTTATGACCTCACCCATCGGTCGTCTAGGGGAAGAGGTCGTCTAGAAAAACTGGGTCCTTAGTTTGGTCCCAGAGGACGGAATGTCCACCTAAGAAATGATTGACTCGATAGCACCCTTCGAGTGGCCATTTCTGGGACTACGTCACTTTCTAACTTCCGTCCTCCTCTTCCCCTACTGGCTCCTACTCTACCAACCCACCGTAGTGTCTGAGTTACCTGTACTCAAACTCGTTCGAGGTCCTCAACCACCTGCCCCTTCGGACTGTACGACGTCAGGTGCCTCGGTGTTTATCAGTCTGTAGTTGCTCACTGACTTGACTGATTAGTTTAGTTGCTGTAAAACTTTTCAAACTGACTCCAGTCATACAAAGTGTTTCAGTAACAACATTTATATAAAATCTAATATTATGACTCAGCACATGTTAAAATGTGAAACATAGTTGTATCGATTCTTAAGTCATATGATGATTTCATAAAGAATTCAACTTACAATCCATCACAAACCGTGTATAGAAAGTCTTAGGACATACGTCATTTTATTTAAGACCATCATCTTGTGAAAAAGGACGTTCCTGGACACAAATTGTCTTTACTCAATATTCTTCTTTGAACCGCTCTTCAAATCTTAAACAACAACAACACAAATCAACGAGTCAGCACGGACTTAGACTCTGGGAAACCTAACATAGGGTGGTACGAGGAGACGGGTACCCTAAAAAGTAAAGGAAGAGGTCAAATCTTAATAATTGACAATTAATTGTTGTTATGTAAGTCAAGTCGAGTCAAGTCAGTGAGTCAGCACAGGTCGAGGGACGCTGGGGTACTTGTCGGCCTACGGTCCGGAGGGACAGGTAGTGGTTGAGGGCCTCAGGTGGGTTTGAGTACAGGTAACTCAGTCACTACGGTAGGTCGGTAGAGTAGGAGACAGTAGGGGAAGAGGAGGACGGGGTTTAGGGAGGGTCGTAGTCTCAGAAAAGGTTACTCAGTTGAGAAACGTACTCCACCGGTTTCATGACCTCAAAGTCGAAATCGTAGTAAGGAAGGTTTCTTTAGGGTCCCGACCAGAAGTCTTACCTGACCAACCTAGAGGAACGTCAGGTTCCCTGAGAGTTCAGAAGAGGTTGTTGTAACGACCATGATTAAAGTTGACGATGTACGTAATACATCCTCGACATAAGGTCGTACAAGAAAATAATTAAAAAAGACGACAAGAAAAAGATGAACATATTGTACAACTGAGATTTCTTTACCTTCATAATTTATCTCATATATTGACAATGAAATGTATTCGGATATTCAAATATATAAGAAAAAACTAGTACATTGAGGTTTTACCAATTATAAAAGAGTAATATTATCTACTTGTTTAGTATAAGAAAATTTTAAAATAAGATCGACTTCAATATATACATACTGGAAAGACTTCTAAACAAACCGGATCCTACAAGGATATTATACTATAAATATTGTTAGACATCTGGAACTGTAAAAATAGGTCCTCACGTTATATAGGCGGGAGAAGAATGTTTGCAGATAACTCTTGGATACAGATCTTAGGGTCAACAGTAAAATTAAAATTAGACAACTTCCAAATTTAGTTAGACACTTGTTCCTTAAAACACCTTGTAATTCTTCATGTTCTCTAATGAGTTGAAGCTTATACGACTTCGTACTTCTTCCATATGTTATATGTTTATTGATCTGGACCTCTGCGTTAGAGTTCTTATTTAAGGACGACGACGACGACGATTCAGCGAAGTCAGCACAGGCTGGGACACGCTAGGGTATCTGCCGTCGGGTGGTCCGAGGTGGTAGGGACCCTAAGAGGTCCGTTCTTATGACCTCACCCAACGGCAAAGGAAGGGGTTATCTTATTTAACGCACTAATTATTTAGCAAACATAGAAGGGATACTTCTTGAAGATTCTAAGAAGGTGGTCCCCCGTCGTCTTCTCGCCGAAAGAGGGTGAACGCCGGTCGGCGTCCCCTCGGATTACGCGGACTCCGAAAAATAGAAGGAGAGGTAGCGGAAAGGAGAGTGGGGGAAATTAATTCAGTCTTCCCGGGATATAAGTAAACGGGTACTTGACTGTCTCGTTTGATTGTCGTCGATAACATCACACTTGCCTAAACACTGGTCCGTTCCCCGAAGTCGGCTCTAATGAGCGGGACGTCGGCCTACTTACACGACTCGTGTTTCAGACGAGTTTCGGCTCGTTTGCCTGATAAACACTTTTACGGTAGGACCGAGTTCAGACTAATTCTGGCCCCCAGGGGTCCGGCAAACTAGAAGTGAGTAGTTTCTCTTAGAAATTTGTTCGAAGTAAAATGTGATGATATACGACCGCTGCCCAAGACTGTGGTTTCACGTCGGTGGCACTCGTCGGAGGTCCTCGTGCACTTGTTACCCTTAAGAGCCGAAGGAATTCACGTCTAGTGAGTCCGGACGGACGACCTTTTAATAGGTCCCGACCTCCGACCAGTACCTCGCGTCCGGAGGGTGAAACCTCCAATAACCCAGACGGGTTGTCCATCGAGGGGGTTGAGCGGGGGAAGGTGGGAAGATATGGGGACTTGAGTAAACTTTTAAGTAAAATCGAAACCCTGAATCCCCACTCCTTCTTAGAAATGGGTTAAAAATGTACACAGGGGAAAGGACGATTTTAATTATCAAGACAGAGATCAGAAATAAAACCAGGTGAGGGACCGCTAAGATTCTGTCCCAGAGTCCTGTGTTTTCACAAAAGTTCCAGGACTAAAGATAAAAAGTGGAATTCTGGGGTAATATTAAGTGATCGGACTCTAAATCACTAACAACTTTTCTTTTAGTCGAGATTTTGTAGTCTTAGTTAAAACACTCCGTTTTTATAAAGAGAGAGAGAACGAAAGGTAGGTATATATGCACAAACACCCGTACACACATCTTTAACTTACCACCCAAACGTGTACCGTAAACAAAAGCTTGAGAGACATAAACAACTTAAAAGATCCTGTATACCATATTTGGTGTCTAGATATAAATACAGATAGATATAGGTAGAAAATTTTTTGTAGTGGACCAAGTTCATTAAATGGAATAAAGGCCTCTGAATTTTGGACAAACAAAAGAAGTTTTGAAATGTATAAAAGAAGTTTTAGTTTTATGTCATAACTACAGTCACTGGTAATGACATAGAATTCCGACGAACTTTTTTTATCCAGAGAACTTCCTACAAGAATAAATTAGTCTCATGTTTTCCGGAACGGGACCGTCTCGAATTTCTCCCTCCCTCCCTCTTTCCACCCCTCCCCTCCCACTCTGTACGAAGACATCAGTCTTCTCGGGGGAGCTGTGTGCGTGGGGTTGGGGTAAAATATTCGCTTTCTGGATGTGGTCGTGACTCCCAATTCGCCGGACTCGTTCAAGGATGTAAATGGTCAGTCGACGGCCGAGAGTGTCAAGGGGCCACGTGTCTCAAGGTTCGGGGTCTTAGGACTTTGGTCCCGTGTTGTGAAGAGAACCCGTACTGGGAACGTCTCACGAACGTCATATTTCCCCCATTGTTATCCTTGAGTTACTGTGTCTTCTTTTACCAAAAAGAGATCGAGACCTCTGACAAAGTTCTTCTAGAACTTAGGGCGGAAGAAGACAGTAACCAGACAGAAGTACGACCGTTACAGTCGAGGAAATCCCTCATAATTCCTCCGTCAAAACGTGAGGGACATTGATGAGCCAACCAGTTTTTGAAACAAGTCCAAACAGTATTCAACACCTTTTTGGGGTTTCTTGAAAAACCGGTTATATAGGATGTCCTAGAAAGACTCACAGTCCTATAGTCTTCTCCAGGAGAGACTAAAAATGAATTTTCAAAGACCCAAGATTCGAGATAAAAGTCTAATCGAAAATTGTAGGACGAAGACTTTTTGTATAGAAGAGTCGGTCCCATCTTTCGATGATACCTCGGACTAAATAGTCCCGACCGGTAGAGGTGACTGGTTTATTTGTATTAGTAACAGTTTAGAGCGGAAGACAAAAATGACTCCTCACGTCTTTTCGGATTAGACAGGAGAACCCTCAGTAGTGTACCCGGACCAGATTTTCGAGTAAATTGTAGTTCTTCTTGTAACTCTGGTTTTAGAAAACTTCCGGTTACTCTTTCAGTAATGTGAGTGTGTGTGTGTGTTAGGAGTTCTTACTCCTTAGGGATGATTTTTAAGTTCTCGTCATGGAGGTTTTTATAACCGTTGTGAGTGGTATTTACTGTAAATAAGTCACAAAAGGGTCACTTCGTTTTAATATACTGTTGTCTAGACGAGGGAAATTGTTTGTTTCTTCGACTCCTCCTTCTTTCCCTCTCTCCCGGCTTCTTGTCTCAATGCATTACTTAATTCACATCGTCAGTGGATTCTTAGACTTTGTCACTTCTATTTTGATCGAACGTTTAGTATACCACAAATAAACAGACAGGAGGAATACCTATTTTTCCAACTACTTATAGGGTACCGTCTGTGATTCGTGAATCTTACACTCCTTCCGTGTGTCATCCGGGAAATACTCAATACACCCAGTTAGGGTGTGACCATTTATAAGGTGGGTAAAATTTTAAATTACTTGTTATAATTTGAACAACGTAACTAATACCAAGATAAATTTAGTCTAGTTTATTCTCCATCCGAAAGGGAAGTCTTACTTTATTTGATCCAACCCTCTTTATAGTCGTTGGAGTGTATACGTCTACTATGGTGAGATTACCGTCTTTCACCTCTTTTTGATTTCTTGGAGAACTACCCCCACTTTCTTCTCTCACTTTTCCGACCGAATTTTGAGTTGTGAGTTTTTTTAGTTCTAGAACCGTAAGTCAGGGTAGTGAAGCGCCGTTTATCTTCCCCTTTTTCACCTTCGTCACTGTCTAAAATGACAGAACCCGAGGTTTTAGTGACGCCTGTCACTGACGTCGGTACTTTAATTTTCTACGAACGAAGAACCTTCTTTTCGACACTGGTTGATCTGTCATATAATTTTTCGTCTCTGTAATGAAATGGTTGTTTCCAGGTAAATCAGTTTCCATGTCAAAAAGGTCATCAGTACATACCTACACTTTCAACATGGTATTTCCGCCGACTCATGGTTTCTTAATTACGAAAACTTAACACCACGATCTGTTCTGAGGACTCTCAGGGTACCTGTCGTTCCTTTAGTTTGATCAATTAGGATTTCCTTTAGTCTGGACTTATAAGTAACCTTCAACTTCGAGGTTATGAAACCGGTGGACTACGTTTCTCGGTTTAGTGACCTTTTCTGGGACTACGACCCTTTCTAACTTCCGTCCTCCTCTTCACCCACCGTCTCTACTCTACCAATCTATCGATAGGGACCTGAGTCACCTGTACTTAAACTCGTTTGACGTTCTCTATCACTTCCTGTCCCCTCGGACCGTACGAGGTCAGGTGTCCCAGGGTCTCAGTCTGTGTTGAACCACTGACTTGCTGCTGTTTATTTGATTTATGTGGACGGGACTAAGGATAGTGGAGACAGTAGATAGACGATTCTCTCTGAGCCAGTAGTCTTGTAAGACAAGGGGATCTGCACAACCAGTGTAAAGGATCTGAATTATACAGAGATTTATTTTAGAAGGGGTACTTGATTATCAATTGTTTCTTATCAGATAAAACCTCAAGAAGGAGGTAAGGTACACCCATATAAACAAAGAGGTCGATGAGAGTCTATGTTCCGAAAGACTCCTGTTTTTCTGACGGAAATTATAAAATACCCGTACGAGGGTTTCCTTCATCCCATCGTAAGACGTACATTACCCTTGAGTGACTTATTTTCTTATTTTTGACATACAAGAACCATGAGGAGGAATGAGTAGGACGAGAAAACACCGGTGACTCGTTTGAGTTAGTACTTTTCTTAAAAGTTTACCTCTAAGGTAACTGTTTGATTTAAAAAGGTAAACCATGTTTTCCAACCGGACGATGTCTGGGTCCAGAGAGATTCCTGGAGGATGTTTACAAGTAAGGACATATTAAATTCTCGAATGAAGGAGGGGGGTGATTTAATAAACATCTATCTATTGTGCTCACAATCAGTGAGTCAGTACCGAGTCTGTCATTTCTTAGACGGATGTTACGTCCTCTGGGTCTCAACCCTTCTAAGGGACCTCTTCCCTTACCGTTGGGTCATAAGGACGGACCTCTTAAGATACCTGTCTCCTTGGACCGTCCGATAGTGGGTGTCCCAGAGTTTCTCAGCCTGTGTTGACTCGGCTGATTACGGTCCCAATTGTACTATGAGTAGAGAAAAGTTGTCACAGTGTATATCACGAGTCGAGTATCGTCCTTGAGTCTATAACTGGTCCAGTGATAATAATCGAACGTTTAGTACTAATGTCCTCCTTACACCCTCCATCCCTTCCTAAACTAGTACTTTGGCATGAGAACTGAATGGAGGGGTTTGAGTTGCTTAGTCAGAGACAGGTTCAAATTACTCATAGTCTGGTATAGTCTACCTGTACCAGTTCCTAGTTCTGACTTAAGTACTTTGTACCGAAAAACAATTTCAAAAGGAAAATGAATACTTTGACAAGGTACAAAAAGAAAGAAAGAAAGAAAAACAGAGATCTGTTACCGAAGTAAACACTTAAGAATTACCTGATTCAAGAAATTTACCTAAGTGTACATGGTAGAGAAGGTTTTTTTCTCCTTTTCTTTTAACCGAAAGTCACACCGTTTCGTATAAAACATAAATTTGTAAATTTATCCTCTTACCCAGACCCTTCTTTGTAAAATTTGGGTAGGGTTCCCGTACCCTAAGGAAGAGGTGTAAAAACGTGACATTCTTAAATTCTATCTGAGATCTAAAAGATGGTGTTCCTTCCCGAGTTGTGTGACTAATGACCATAATAACAGTTATAAGACGTTCACTATTATATCGTGGATTTTAGGGGATACGGAAATGGAAAAATACGATCTTATGGAGAGGTGGATATCTGTACATTTGACGTAGAACCGACTCCCACTAGCACATAGACGGGTCCCCTCTGGACCAAGTAACGACTAAGAGTTTTCCACATGACTGAACAAGTAAAGAATTCGAGTAAAAAGTTTTCGGTCATATTTGTTGGAGGGGAAACAAAGGTTTAAAGTTAAACAAGGTTTTAAAAAATCCCATCATCGGTTCAGACCCAGTAACATGTACAAGAATTGTTTTAGACTTCTTTATCCACTCTCAATTAGGTACAACCTTAGAACTCCTGCTTAATAGTCATTCGGTCTCCTCTAAAGTATCCTATCTATCTCAAACCCTATCCTCCCTTCCCGTGGTCACCTTCATCTCCGTAATAATTTATTAACAAACCTTCTATTAGAATTATACTGGAGACTTTGGGTTCCTTAATCTCGTATCTGGTGACGTTTGAAGAAAAATTTTAGTGGGGAAAGGGAGAGTTGAAAACCTAATAGTATGATGAAATTCTGGTGATTCCCGATGGGAACCCTCACCAGAGTCATTACTTATAACATCCATTAATACGTTTCACTAATATTTATGGGACCTCCAATCCCTCGTGTTTTATTTATATAGGATTAGAAAAAATGAGTCGTCACTGATAAGTTAGTAGAAAAAGATTTAAGTGTATCATCAACAGATAGAAGACTATGAATATTGTAGTTGGACGAAATTTTTCTTGACACATGCAAATAATCGTCAGTGATAATGAAATCAGTCTCATAACCATAAGTCATATGGAGGTGGGGGAGGAGGTCTCCCGTTGTTTCGCTTCAAGTCTGGTGACGGTCCCGTGATCCGAAGGTTATACAAAAACAACTTAGTTAATGAACGTTACGTAGTCGTCCTGCTGTAAGAATATGTGATCGGAACGAAATAATAAAAATTTTTGACGAAATTTACTACTATTTAAGTGAAAGTCGAAGGGGAAAGGACTTCGATCAGAGAATAGAGGGATCTCGCCCAGGGTCCTTGTCCGACTGAACCCTAGTTTGTGTCCGCAAGAGTTCGAAACGTTATACTTTATGATTTCTTCCTTCAGTCCGCGATTCGGAATTCCCAAAGAATAGAGGAACTCAATTGGGTGGTAACTCTTCCCTCTTAGTCCCTTCCTGGTGACTGGGTCAGCAACCTGGGACAGGCGAAAGCGAGGCCAGTGAAACTAGAACGCACAGACGGATTAGTTCAAGTAGATGTCGGCGCTGACGAGTCTAAGTTTCCTGTAATTTATCGAACTAATAGCCTACCAGTAAAGGGAGAAGGGAGGCGGGGACTAGATTAAAGGTTTGTGGTCAGAGAGCGGAGGGAGAGATTTGAAGGGTAGTTTTCTCGCAAGCAAGAAGAAGGAAGAATGGGAGCAAACTACACGTTTACGAGAAGAGAAACGTGTAAAAAGAGCACCCCCGCCCCCTTCCCCTTCCTCCCTCCTGACCTTAATTTGCTTGAATTTCGGTTTCCAGAGTGGGGTTTAGACGTTTAGCACTGAGATTTCCCAATTAGTCGTTGAGCGTTGTCGGTGGACCGGGAGAGCGACTTTGCAAAAGTATCCCTGAAAGTTAACGGCTAACCCAACATAAATTATAATTTATAATGCACGTGTTATTTTTTTTTACCATGATCGCACTTCTCTCTTTTCACCGAAATCTCTCTTATAGTGTTGCGGACAGCCTTTCACAAAGTCTAGGGCCAATGAGGATGAGGTTCCGTTCCCGTGGGCTCAAGGGCTCCAAGGAGGGTGAAGAGCGTAAATAATTTCAACAGAGGAGATTACGAGCGACTAATGTCAGTGGGGTTCCGCTCGACCTGTCCCCGTCCTGAAGCGTTCCCTCCCCACCCCACTTCTCACAGTTTCCGAGGGGAAGTACATGTGTTTGTGTGGAGGAAGGTCGGGGAGGGTTGCGAAACTTTAGGGTTAGGCCGAAACAACAGAAGGGGCCTCCCCGGCCTTGCGAGCTGCGGGCGTCATATTTCCGTCGGCGCCACCGCCACCGCCGCGTCTCGGGACGTCAGTCCCAGTCCTGAGACCCTGACCACCTCCGCGAGGCTCAGGACCGAGACGTCGACGCGGTTGTGTCGAGGCGCCCCTGATCCGCACGTTTCACTGTAAGGAGGAAAGAGAAAACGAGGGAACTCAGGAAGACTCTACTGCCGAGACCCGTGTCGCCCACGACGGGCCCAGAACCGGCGGGACCACCGACGCCGAGAAACGCCAGTGGGAGACGACCCTCACTCGCGGTGGAACTTGAAGCAAGAGTTGAGGTTGCGGTAGTTCTTGTGGGGCGTCTACTCGCCGCGACGGCCCGTGGGTCCGAGGCGTCAGTCGCGCCGAGGGCCCTAAGGCAAACTCCCTCAGTTGTTCATGGTGCTGTTTGTGGTCCACTCTCCCCAGAACGTCTAGCCCTTACGACGCTAGGGTTTGCCCAGAGTAAACCCCTTCTCCCGCGTCTTGCCCGACACATTCTCGTCAAGTTCCACGCAAACCGTTGACGGAAACCCTCGTCACTCGCCGTTCCAAAACCTCTCCACCCGACTTTCCCTGACACTCCGCAGGTCCTCACGCCTTGACCCACGGGTTCACGGAGTGGGAGAGGGCCGGGGGAAGGGCGTCGGTATGGGCACGCGACTCCTGCGCCTCACGTCGCGCCTGCTCATGACGCGGTCAGGGTGGGCGCCCCGGCCGCGCGTCTAGACGGTTCGGACGGCCTTCGACGCCTTTGCGACGTACGCGGTGCGATACACGACGGGACCCTTAGTGACGTTTTTGCCACTCAGCCCGTCGAGGGAAAGCCTGAGTTTGGTAGGAGACGAACGCGCGGATGTCGACTCTCGTTTAGGAGAGTCGACTCTTGTGAAACCGTGATGGAACGGTTACCCTCAAGTTGCGCGCTCCAAGGGGTCTTTTCTAAAGTCCGATGATAAATTGGACCCTCGTTTCTATTCATGCCTCCAGAACCTCGAAGAATATAGGAAAACACGGGGAGCTAATGAATTCTCCCGCGGAATGCAGTCTCACCTGTGAAGGTATTCTTAAACAGATCTCTCGGAACTATGTTAAACTCTTACTTCTACCCGTCCCTCCACCTCGAATGTCTCTGAGGTTCCTGTAGTCTTGCCCGTACATCAACGGACAAGGTAAAAAGAATGGACGAAGAGTGTCGAGACGGTCCATCGGAGAAAGTGCTAGACGCAAGTTCGACGACAGGAAAGCTCGCTACATAGGCACGTCTAGTAAGAATTTCCTCTAGAGCTACGGGAGTGTAGGACCGAAGAGGTAGAAATAGACGGAGATGGGGGACGATAGAATTTTATTCATGAGAAGGGGAGTTGGTGTCTAGGTGCATTAAAATTACAGAGTCTCTCCATCTAAGTCGGGTTCTTCCGAGGTCTTTATTTGAAGTCGCACCGCTAGGAGGAATCCTGGGTTATTATGAGACCCTACTTGATTGAGTTAGAGAGACATTATATCTGTAATATGTCATTCCATTAACCACCTTTTCTAACATTAGAAGGTCCGTCGTCCGTAACGTAAACGAATTGAATCCGACTGTCTTAGGAATATCGTGTCTCCCGTCTTTTCAATAAAAATTTATGTTAAAAAATTCACTAACTAACTAAAATAAAAAGAATGGGGTTCCCACTATAATTTTACCCGTCTTTAAAGTGACGGTAATGGTACCAACGACTCTTTCATAAAACCCCGAAAATACATACTCACGTGTCCCGTGTGTGACTACGAAGACAGGTAATCCCTCAAAACGAAATTGTGATCCTTCAAACCGAGTACAAATTACAGTGATGTTGCTCCATCGAGTTCAACCGTATCCGTATCGTCTGACGGTGCCAGTGTCGATAATCGTCCTTGTATAATGTCGAGACCTCAACTAGTGATAGAGGACGAAGGAATCCCTATACGTACGGACGACTAGTTTTAGTAAAGGTAGCTCCCCTTTAGCTCCTTTGGTAATAACTTTCGAAACCATTACTTGTGTCATGAAACCTACCCATGAGCTCTTCTTGATGTGACAGAAGTTCTTGCATAGTATGGTTTCCATCCACTTTCCTAGATTTCTGAAAAAACAATTGTGTAAATATCACAGAAAACCTAATGGACCTACTTTATTACGTCCGAATCGTCACTGGTTCATGAAAAGGACAACAGAGGGATCGTGTTCTTCCATGACAGACAGACGCGAGTAGTCTGACGCGACGTCCCAACACGACACGATCCGTAAAGACCAGGTTCTAGACATTTGGACAAGAGTTCCTTCCAGTTCACACGTGGTTCGTGTCCTCTTTTCCGAGGGTGCCCGACCTCTATAAGGTCGCAACAATGACACCTCTTCCAGACAGAACGGCCTACGTCTTTCTAGTGGTAGTTCGGTCGTTAAGAAGGTCCGAAGTGTGGACAGTCTCTGTGATTCGGTCGACAGGCTTGTGTCACCTGAGACAAATGTATTATATACAACACTTTTGGCAAACACTGAAAACACTCGAGTCAGGAATTCCTACATGTTTAAGACACCAATGTCAATTCGTAAGGTTATTATGGAAGGCTTTTAGACCCCACATTCTCGAAACAAAGAAACACCTTGAGAGGACAGTAACTAACGTCATTTAATGACACAACATTTAAAAGTCACACCGTGAATGGACATTTACGTTGTTTAGAAAATTAATAAAAAGATTTCCACGACGCAACAGATAACAAGGAGAACAGTACATTTAAAAACATGTGTAACTAACAATAGAACTGACTATTTATGAGATATAACTTAACTTTATTTATGAAAGTCGAATAAGATATAACTTAACTTTATGAAAATCGAATATGAAGGATTTACATTTTGGAAAGGGGGAAAATTAAGATCTTAGATCTCATATTCCTCGAAAACCTTACTACTATCCATACATTCTAAATAGTATTTTTATAATAAAAGGTTTTACATAATAGAGTCATGAATCTAGGATAAATAGAGATCCAACACTGTCAGGAACTTTATTTTAAATTGAATTATGGTGTTTTATAATTTTCATATCTATGTAAAACCGTCACACTAGAATCTCCCGACATACATGGTCCCATACACCCTCACACAAACACACCCACATATTTATGTCAACTGTTTATGTACGTCTAAAACATGGTTTAATCGCGTAGACTTGATAGAATTTATGATGAAGTACGGTCCTTCTGAACAAAGTTGATGAAACGAAACATTTATTAATAATGGATTTTTAGTGTTTAGGAGAGAGTAAAACAAGAAACGAAGAGAACGATCCACTTAACTGATAAAGTTAAAAACAAGTTGGTCTGTAGACAAGTGACCTTTTCCTATCCGATATGACAAATTTTCTTTTGGGTGTCTTTACTTCGGACTTGACCGAAACATAAAAGTAAACGGTTGAAACTATGACTGTTTAGACTATGAGAGAGACTTCTTCTCTCGTTGACGGGGTTAAGTGTGGATAAGACATTATAAGTTTTTCAGATGTAGTTTGGGTGTTTTACAACCCAGGTTCCGTAAGGTTTCCTTTCAGTGACTAGTTAAACAGATTTTTCAAAGTAATTCATTGTGTCTATAGGATCTTACAAACAACAAAAACATAAGGACCTTCACCAAGTTAAAGTTCCCCAAAACGGTTGTCCTGTGTTCCCAACCAACCAAGAACGGACTCTTCCCTTGACCGTCCTACAGACGATAATGTAAGGAAAACAAACCTTCGAAGCCACAGGAATGGGACCTCTTTGAAAGAAAAAGATGGACAAGATCAACCGACTACACGGTTCTTCCGGTTTAGATTCCGGACGGTAGAGGTTATTTCGTGTCCTCTCCTTTCCTTTGTACTTCGGGAAAGAAGCTTTTCTTCTTTCTTCCCGGAGACAAAGGTCTTCCCTCTCCTCGTTAGTAAATTTTCCGGAACCACTACCCTAGGGAAGTAAACATGTCCTTGGTCGACGTCGGTCTGAAGTGGAGACGTACGTAGTCGAGTAGTCGGGACCAAAATCGGGAGGAACGAAGGGTATGGTATTACCCCTACCCTCTTACTCTTTCGGTGGCTCCTCCGTACGGAGAAGGAAGACGGACTCATGGATCCTTCCCTTATAGTGTTTCTCGAAGACGTGTAACTTTTTCCACTTTTTTCTTAAATAGGTTTGATATCTGTGAAAATAATCATTACCTCCGATCTTCGACCTGCAGTCTTTGTTATGTTTTCGTTTTCCTAGTAAATTTCTTAGAGTTTGTAGACTCTATTACCGACGACTTTGAACTTAAAGATTTGTTAAATAAACTTACCTTTTATGTACTTGAACCCTCACGTAAAGGTTCCATAAAATAGTTTACTCAAATCGCATGACATGTGACGGGACATGGAACGTGAAAATAAATTACACGGAACGTCTAAAAGGACACATTATGTATCTCTCCACAGAATAAGGAAAGTTGTCAACGGAATTCTCACATCGGATAACCTTTTCGATATGGAATCTCAGTAATAACTCTCTGTGACTTTAACAGAGGTCACAAAAACAATACTGTTTATAACACGGTAGTCATATCTAAAAAAAGACACACAAAAGGACACGACTATCTCAACATCCTATTCTGTTACTGAGTAAAAACTTCCTTTTAAGTTTAAATTTTTCGTACGAATGACATCGATGAGTATTCCATACCACACCCGTTTTACTGTTCTACAGACGAATAGTTCCTAGATCACTACTAATTTGAGAACGATTTGACGTATTTCTTTCCTTCTCTCTTCTCTACAATAGTCAAAGTGTCATTTACCATTAGACACTGTAAGTCAATTTCCACCGGAACAAGATAACGAAACTAAAACTTTATTAATAATTTATTTTCACGTTTGTTCAGTAGAGGGATAGGAGAAGAGAATAAAACGATCCTCTTAAGTTATCGTGTTTGAAACGAGATGAGCTTTAGATAACTATCCTTACTTGTACCCTTATATAACAAATTTTCTTTTTATGTCTGTACGTCCGATTTATAACAATAAGTATAGACCGTCGTCTAGTTTTACGAAATGCCTGAGAAGGGTACCATTTAGTTTAACACGATTAAGTTAGGACCGTAATCTTTGTTTTAATATCTTAATCTTTGACACAGTCAAAGTCCTAAAGATTGATGTATCAGGATGATCATGAGTAACGGTGTATACCTTTATAGTCGATTTTGGTAATTTTAAAGGAAGTGAAGTTTGGACTGACAACATGAATTGAACTAGTACAATGATCGAAAACCTGCAGTTCCTCTAGGTCGGTCAGGTAAGATTTCTAGTCGGGACCCACAAGAGACCTTCCTTACTACGACTTCGACTTTGAGGTCCTGAAACCGGTGAAGCACGTTTCTCAACTGAGTAACCTTTTCTGAGACTACGACCCTCCCTAACCCCCGTCCTCCTTTTCCCCTGCTGTCTCCTACTCTGCCGACCTACCGTAGTGGCTGAGCTACCTGCAGTCAAACTCACTTAAGGTCCTCTACCACTACCTGTCCCTCCGGACCACACGACGCTAAGTACCCCAGTGTTTCTCAGTCTGTGCTGACTCACTGACTTGACTTACTTTTTACCTGTAACAATGGTAATCCAAATAATTTATACAAGGTGACTCAAAATATAATGTTAGAAGTATGAAAGATTTTATGCTGACTCATGTCATGTGTCATGGTTTTTTTCATCGATGAGACTTCTTTCATCCCCTTTTTCCGTTACCGTGGGGTGAGGTCATGAGAACGGACCTTTTAGGGTACCTACCTCCTCGGACTTTCCGACGTCAGGTACCCCAGTGACTCCCAGTCTGTGCTGACTCGCTGAAGTGAAAGTGAAAAGTTGTAAATACATAACCTCTTCCTTTACCGTTGGGTGAGGTCATAAGAACGGACCTCTTAGGGTCCCCGCCCCCCCGGACCACCCGACTGCAGATACCCCAGTGTGTCTCAGCCGGTGCTGACTTCACTGAATCGTCATCGTCGTCTCTTTTGGTGATCCAGTAATGCCATACTGATATAGTTTAGGGAATGGTAATACGTCACCTTCACTTTTAATTTAAGTTCTCTAGTCTAGACCGTCTCACGGACTTCTTGATACCTACCTCCAAACATTGTGACATGTCCTCCACCACTGGTTTTGGTAGGGGTTCTTTTTCTTTACGTTGTTCCCTTTTACCACAAACTCCTCCGGAATGTTTATCGACTCTTTTCTCTTCACTTTCCGTTTCCTCTTTCCTTTTCTTTTATGGATATACTTACGTCCCAAGGTTTCTCATCGTTCCTCTCTATTCTTTCAGAAGAAGTCACTTGTTACGTTTCCTTATGTTCTTTTATATCTTACTCTTTTTGCTCTCTCGAGAAGTTCTTTTAATCTTTGTGGTTCCCTTACAAAGTTCAGTCCTACTTGTGTTATTTCCTCTCTGGATTTCCATACCTGGATTATCTTCGTCTTCTTTAATTCCTGTCCACCGTTCTTATGTGTTTTCTTGATATGTTTTTTCCAGAATTACTGGGTCTATTGGTGCTACCACATTAGTGAATGGATTTCGGTCTGTAGTACCTGACACTTCAGTCCACCCTGAATCCTTCGTAATGATACTTGTTTCGATCACCTCCACTACCTTTAGTCGACTCGATAAAGTTTAGGATTTTCTGCTACGACACTTTCACGACGCGAGTTATACGGTCGTTTAAACCTTTTGAGTCGTCACCGGTATCCTGACCTTTTCAAGTCAAAAGTAAGGTTAGGGTTTCTTCCCGTTGCGGTTTCTTATAAGTTTGTTAACGTGTTAACACGAGTGGAGTGTACGATCGTTCCATTACGAGTTTTAGGAAGTTCGATCCGAAGTTTTCATACACGTAGTTCTTGAAGGTCTACGTGTTCGACCTAAGTCTTTTCTGTCACTTTAGTCTCTAGTTTAACCGTTGTAGGTGACCTAATATCTCTTTCGTTATGTTAAAGTCTTTTTGTAGATGAAGACAAAGTAACTGATACGGTTTCAGGAACTGACACACCTAGTGTTATTTGACGTCTTTTAAGAAGTTCTCTACCCTTATGGTCTGGTGGACTGGACGGAGGACTCTTTTGGCATACGTCCAGTCCTTCGTTGTCACTCTTTGTCTGACCAAGGTTTAGCCCTTTCCTCATGCAGTTCCGACATGTGACCGTGGGACGAATAAATTGAATATGTGGTTATGTAGTACGTTTTACGACCCGACCTACTTCGTGTTCGACCTTAGTTTTAAAGACCCTCTTTATAGTTATTGGAGTCTATACGTCTACTGTGGTAGGATTCCGTCTTTTCCTTCTCTTTGATTTCTCGGACAACTACTTTCACTTACTCCTCTCACTTTTTCGACCGAATTTTAAGTTGCGAGTATTTTACTCCTAGTACCGTAGACCAGGGTAGTGAAGTACCGTTTATCTACCCCTTTATTACATTTGTCACTGTCTGAAATAAAAGAACCTGAGGGTTTAGTGACGTCTACCACTGACGTCGGTATTTTAATTTTCTACGGACAAGGAACCTTCTTTTCGATACTGTTTGGATCTGTCACATAATTTTTCGTCTCTGTAATGAAACAGTTGTTTCCAGGCATATCAGTTTCGATACCAAAAAGGTCACCAGTACATACCTGGTTTTTATTCCGACTCGTGACTGCTTAACTACGAAAGTTTGACACCACAACTTATTCTGAGAACTCTCAGGGAACCTGACGTTCCTCTAGTTTAGTCAGTTAGGATTTCCTTTAGTTGGGACTTATAAGTAACCTTTCTGACTACAACTTCAAGGTTATGAAATCGGTGGACTACGTTTCTCGACTGAGTGACCATTCCTGGCACCACGACCCTTTCTGACTCCCGTCCTGCTATGCCCCCACTGTTTCCTACCTACCTACTATGGTAACTGAGTTACCTGTACTCAAACCCGTTTGAGGTCCTCTGTCACTTCCTGTCCCTTCGGACCGTACCACGTCCGGTACCCCAGTGACTTGTTGTTGTCATGTTTTTATATTTTCTTTATGTAATAAATAGAGGTGTGGCTCCTTTGTCTTTTAATTCTTAGAGGTATTAAACCCGTGGACGACAAACAACAAATCAACGAATCAGTACAGACTGAATAAACACTGGGTTTACCTGACATTAGGTGGTCCGAGGATACAGGGACCCTAAAGGATCGGTTCTTATGGTCTCACCCAACGGTAGAGAAAGAGGTCCCATAGTAAGAGTAGGTCATTGACTTGGGTACAGAGGACATGACCGTCCGCCTAAGCAATGGTGACTCTGTAGTCCCTTCGAGAACCCGTAGACTACAAACATGTTTACGGGTATATATACACCCTGAAATATACAAACAGGATTATGATTACCGAATCTGTCTTTGTCTAGTCATTGGTCTCTAATGTTAGACCCATTACGATCTCTTAAAATTAAATTACAATTGGATATAACTCGTAAACCACGAGTTGTCCATGATAGGGTTGTAAACTTTGTTACATGTGTCATGTGATTGAAGTTCCTCGAGTGGTAAATCGTTCTCTCTAATATTTGTTGATAATCACGACCCCCAACCAAATTATATCACCAAACTCTACGCGACGAACTTGAATCCGTCTAAACTAAACGTTAGTACCGAGGAACACAAAGGTTGTTACTACAACCCGTTTCCTATTTTGGAGTAATTATTATTACGTCACTTACGGTGGAAATATCTCACAACTACACTCTTATTGTGTACGTAATATTATTATGAATCGTAATACATATCGAATATCACTCGTGAGTTAAAATCCAGAAGGGAACTTTTTTGTTTAACTGTTCTATAACGTAGTACACATGTTTATGGATTGTCTAATTTTCACTAAATTGACCAGATGTCCATGAGTCATTTTCGAAGTTCTTTCGTCACTATAAACTGGATGGAAGAAAAGTTGTAGGAAAATAAAGTTCCCGCTCTTTACCAAATTTGACCATCTTTCATACCTACCTAACCTTACGATGGAGAATACCTTTCAGTCAACACCTTTGATAAGACGTCTGACCGATACTAAAGACGAGATGAAATTGACATGTACGATTCCTAACTGTGTCACCGAAGATAAGACAGGGGTCACGTTCAGTGGGAAGTCAAAGTCGAGACGAGTCGGAGAGTCTCTGGTAGGGTTTAAGGAGTCGTGCACAAACCAAGTCGAGTCGAAACAAGTCACCAAGTGGAGACCCCGTGAACCGATCGGACCAATGGGTCTTAGGATGTTATCTTTGTGACGACTGATACACGTCGGGTGAAAATTACCCTTCCTTGAAGTTATCAAGATGTTCCTGGCACATCCTTATCCGCAGTACACAGTATAGATAATGTATCTCAAAAACCTTAAATAAATAAAATTAACTTCCTATTAAAGAAATGTTATAACACCACCAAAAACGGTATGTAGTTGTGCTTAGTCGACGTCCACGTGCACAGGGAGGTAGGACTTTGTGGGCGGGTGGAGGGAGGGGTGGGGTAGGGAGACCCACAGGGTCTCGTACCCGAAACTCACGTGACGAAGTACGTAACTTAAACGTGACCAGTAGATAAAATGTATATCAAGACTTCTTACTCTTCTTCGAGTGGTTTTGTGTCCCATGACCTCCGTCTCCTTCGTCAGACTCGGTCTGTTGTTTCCCTACTTTGACGTATGACGCAAAAATTTTTCGCGTTATTAGGTCACCGATCTTGTACTTATATGGACCCTCTTCGTCCTAAAACGAGACTAAAAAAAAAAGGACATTAAACAATGGGTCCTTTCTTTTTTCCAATTTTGAGAAGTAAAAACCGTTGTCAATGGTGTAATCCACTTTCACCTCAACTTCTGTTACGTAAACTCTGTATGGAACAGAGTTTTCTAATTGATTTGACAGACAGAACCACTAATAAAACGGTTTTGTTTCCATGTTTTATCCCTATGATAACTAAGTAAAGGTCTTACTCAACAATATAATCTATCTGAACTTCAAATCCCTTAATATAAACTCTGTTAAGACAAAAACTGAGTTCATGAATTATACACACAGACAAACAGCGAGTCAGTACAGACTGAGAAACACTGGGGTACCTAACATGGGTATTCCGAGGAGGTAGGTACTCTAAAGAGGTCCGTTCTTATGACCTTACTCAACGGTACGGGAGGAGGTCTCCCAGAAGGGGTAGGTCCGTAACTTGGACCTGGAGGATATATCGAAAGTGTTTAGTACAAACAAACAAAGGTTCAAAATTTAATTTTAGTATACTGTTAAAATCTTTACATTTTAATGTAAACTTCCGGTTACTATTAGTTGGGGGATTTTAATATTCGATTATTTAAGATTATCTTTTCAGTTTAACATCGTCTGTACTTCGTACAGACTTGTATCATTAACGTATAATGTAAAGTGTTTTAATGTTTGATTGAAATAGGACTATTCTTTTTAAATGAAAAAATCTTTTCACTATAAAAACGTTGTAAAGTTTATAGACACTCTAAGACTTCAAGCTTAATTTTCCCCTACCCATCATGAATCAGAGTCGTGTCCCCGTTTTTTGTCCTGTAAGAGTATGTAGTAATCATCCTTGACGTCAGTCGTAATTGAAGGACTTTCCGTTAAACCGTTCACAAAAATTTTATTTAATAAAATCAAATATCGTTAAAATTCTTTTCTTAGTACTTACATATGTCAGATTGACGTCACTATAGTAGTATCGTGTTTATTTTTTACTTAACATAGGTTCCTTTCTTTACAATGTGTTTAATACTATACAGGACTTTTATTGGACGTTAGTTTAAATAGACCTATTTACAAGTATTAAGATGTACATTCTAAAATTTTTTAGTATAATGTCTTGTTTATATAACTCAACCGGGTTTCAAACAAGTAAGTACGATAGAATGCCTTTTTGAACTTACTTGGAAACCCGGTTGGGTTATAAAATAGTGAATGGGTATCGTTGTAGTTTATACAAGTAGATCTGTTGGTATAAACCTTCTATACTAATACTCTTGATAACTATAAATTAGAATGAAAAGTAAAGTCCGTTCTCTAATGATAATCGTCTTTTAGATTTGATTTTGAACCTAAGAATATTTGAAAATCCTAATACGATGGCGATTCAGTGAAGTCAGCACAACACAGGCTGAGACACGCTGGGGTCTCTGCCGTCGGGTGGTCCGAGAGGGCCGGGACCCTAAGAGGTCCGTTATTGTGACCTCACCCGACGGTAAAGGAAGAGGTTAGGTATTTTTACTTTCACTTCAGTGAGTCAGCACGGGCTGAGAGTCGCTAGGGTACCTGACGTCGGGTGGTCCGAGGAGGTAGGTACCTTAAAAGGTCCGTTCTCATGACCTCACCCCACGGTAACGGAAGAAGATATCCTAATACTCTTGATAACTATAAATTAGAATGAAAAGTAAAGTCCGTTCTCCAATGCTAATCGTCTTTTATATTTGATTTTGGACCTAAGAATATTTGAAAACCTATATAATCCGTCTATAGAACTATGTGAAGTAAGATTAATCCTTACAATGACCGTCACGTCTCAAAGAGGAGGGACTTAACGGGTCTTTCATGTCTTTTTTTATGGGAGGTTTATGACTGTTTTAATAAAAGGTATGTTCCTCATGATTGACCCTCTGGGAATAGACCATGTCTCTTCTGGGAGTCGTTCATAAACGTCTTACTTCTTGTTACTTATTCCCCTTGTCTCCTCAAAAACATGTTTAACGTCATTCTAATGTTTTGTATGATTGTGAGAATTTTCGTCCCCAGAGGTTTGAAAAACTGTGGTCCTGGGTCAAAGTACCGTCTGTTAAAAAGGTGACAGTCCCCACCCTCTACAAAAACCCTAATAGATTCTCGTAATGTAAATAATACGTTGATAAAAGATGATAATAATGAAGTCAAGATGGAGTCTAGTAGTCGGTAATCTGGGACCTCTGACTCCTGGGGACGAAATACTTGCTTTTCCTGTCCCCTGATCTGTTTTCCTGATTTTCTCGTCAAGGTAGAATTGTCCACGTGACAAAGGATACTCGAAGGTTAAATTGAGTCTACTGGTAATGTAAATGATAACGCCCGTCCTTAGGGAATCTTCTTGACCTCATCGGTAGTACCAGTTGTTTTCTCAGGCTTTACGTCATGAACCTACGTTAGAGTTTTTGCTGTCTTACTAGAGACAAGCTAAGGTTCCATTTAGTAAGTTATAGTGTCATTAGGTTCAGATACGGGGTTGGTCATTACGACTTCTTCGACTTCAACTTGCCAAGACACTTCTGGAAATGTTCCGGAGAATCTTGATTGTGGGTTTTTTCTACAGGAAAAGTAAGATCCCCTGACCTTCCGTTTTCATCTTTCAGTTCTTTGTGGACCTCATTGTCCGTTTATACCGGAACCTTATGCCTTACTTCGTCCCGTTTCTGATTATCTCAAAACGGTTCTCTTGCGTGACCAGTATCGTTTGTGAGAGAAGGTTGTTGTGTTCTCTTCTGAGATGTGTACCTGTAGTGGTCTACCAGTTGTGGCTTTAGTCCGACTAAGATAAGAAACGTCGGTTTCTNACCTCATTGTCCGTTTATACCGGAACCTTATGCCTTACTTCGTCCCGTTTCTGATTATCTCAAAACGGTTCTCTTGCGTGACCAGTATCGTTTGTGAGAGAAGGTTGTTGTGTTCTCTTCTGAGATGTGTACCTGTAGTGGTCTACCAGTTGTGGCTTTAGTCCAACTAAGATAAGAAACGTCGGTTTCTACCTCTTCGAGATCTGTCAGTCGTTTTTGTTCTGGTCCTCGACTGACACCGAGTCTAGCACTCGCGGAATAACGGTTTAAGTCTGAGTTTAACTTCTTTCATCCCTTTTGGCGATCTGGTAAGTCCATACTGGAGTTAGTTTAGGGAATACTAATATGTCACCTTCACTCTTTACCTAAATTTCCTGATCTAGACTATCTGTCTCACGGACTCCTTGATTCCTGCCTCCTAGCACTGCAACATGTCCTCCGTCCCTAGTTCTGGTAGGGGTACCTTCTCTTTGCGTTTTTTCGTTTTACCGACAGACCCCTCCGGAATGTCTATCGACACTTTTCTTCTCTTCGCCTTTTGTTTCCTCTTTTCCTTTCTATATTCCTAGACTTACGTCTCAATCTTTCTTATCGTTCTTGTCTATTCTTTCGGAAGGAGTCACTAGTGACGTTTCTTTATCTCCTTTTGTTGTCTGGTCCTTTCTGATCGCTAGAGAAGTTCTTTTAATCTCCATGTTCCCTTGTAAAGTACGTTTCTACTCGAGCTATTTCTTGTCTTTACCATATCTGGATTGTCTTCGTCTTCTATAATTCTTCTCCACCGTTCTTATGTGTCTTCTTGACATGTTTTTTCTAGAAGTGCTGGTTCTATCAGTACTACCAGACTAGTGAGAGGATCTTGGTCTGTAAGACCTTACTCTTCAGTTCGTCCGGAATCTTTCTTTCGTAGTATGTTTGTTTCGATCACCTCCACTACCGTAAGGTCAACTCGAGAAAGTTTAGGACTTTCTACTACGACAGTTTCACGACGTGTGTTATACGGTCGTTTAAACCTTTTGAGTCGTCACCGGTGTCCTGACCTTTTCCAGTCAAAAGTAAAGTTAGGGTTTGTTTCCGTTACGGTTTCTTACGAGTTTGATGGCGTGTTAACATGAGTAGAGTGTGTGATCATTTCATTACGAGTTTTAAGAGGTTCGGTCCGAAGTCGTTATGCACTTGACACTTGAAGATCTACAAGTTCGACCAAAATCTTTTCCGTCTCCTTGGTCTCTAGTTTAACGGTTGTAGACGACCTAGTACCTATTTCGTTCTCGTAAGGTCTTTTTGTAGATAAAGACGAAATAACTGATACGGTTTCGGAAACTGACACACCTAGTGTTATTTGGCACCTCATAAGACTTTCTCTACCTTATGGTCTGGTGGAGTAGACGGAGAACTCTTTGAATATACGTCCAGTCCTCCGTTGTCAATCTTGACCTGTACCTTGTTGGCTGACCAAGGTTTATCCTTTTCCTCATGTAGTTCCGACATAACGGTGGGACGAATAAATTGAAGATACGTCTCATGTAGTACTCTTTGTGACCCGACCTCCTTCGTGTCGACCTTAGTTCTAGCAGTCCTTTTTATAGTTATTGGAGTCTATACGTCTAATGTCGTGACAATACCGTCTTTCACTCCTCCTCGATTTTTCGGAGAACTACTTTCACTTTCTCCTCTCACTTTTTCAACCGAATTTCGAGTTGTAAGTCTTTTGCTTCTAGTACCGTAAACCAGGGTAGTGAAGTACCCTTCATCTACCCCTTTGTCACCTTTGTCACAGTCTGAAATAAAACCCCCCGACGTTTTAGTGACGTCTACCACTGACGTCGGTACTTTAATTTTCTACGAATGAGGAACCTTCTGTTCAATACTGGTTGGATCTATCGTATAAGTCTTCGTCTCTGTAATGAAACGGTTGTTTCAAGGCAGATCAGTTCCGATGCCAAAAGGTCGCCAGTGTATACCTACACTCTCAACCTGACACTTCTTTTCGACTCGTGACTTCTTACCTACGAAAACTTTACACCACAACCTCTTCTAAGAACTCTCAGGGAACCTGACGTTCCTCTAGGTTGATCAGGTAGGATTTCCTCTAGTCCGGACCCACAAGAAACCTTCCTTACTAGGATTTCGACTTTGAGGTCATGAAACCGGTGGAGTACGCTTCTCAACTGAGTGACCTTTTCTGACTACGACCCTCGCTAACTCCCGTCCTCCTTTTCCCCTACTGTCTCCAACTCTACCGACCTACCGTAGTGAATGAACTACCTGACCTCAACCTCACTTGAGGCCCTCAACCACTACCTGTCCCTCCGGACCTCACGACGTCAAGTACCCCAGGGTTTATCAGCCTGTTCTGACTCACTGACTTGACTTGACTTTGTAACACTATCTGACAAACTGTACAATGTATTTAGTATGTTTATGTATTTGATGGTTTCGTCCTGTACCAGAGATCAAATCTGTACAAAAAACCACTCTTTTTAGAGTGGAAGGACTGTTATATCAATCGGAAGAGTCCGACCAAAAATTAGAGTGTCCGTTCCCGTGACCTAAAATATTGATTGGCTTTGTCTTTCGATCTCTCTTCCTTCTATCTGTAAGAAATAAGTCCCTAGAGATGTGTAAAGTGACAAACTAGTGGTCAGAGTTAGTATAAATACTAGTTCATCCTGATTCATGATACAAACTGTGAGTCCTCAGTATAACGTCTTATACAAATTTTCTTTGTTTTTTCGGTCTTGAAGGTGAAAAGATGTGTACCCGGTGACGGACCGTTTTAAGTCTTTGATAGGTTACAAAAGACTATAATTGTGAAGTAAGTCGTTGAAAGAGGAGTGACGAGAAGTGTGGTAGTAGGGAGAGGGAAATTCTTTGTGATAAGGATAAATATCAAAGTAAGTAGGGAAGAGTAGACGAGGGAATGAGAAAGGGTATTCTGACAGTTACAGAAGTAAAAAAAAAAAGGTAAGACATAATTATGATTTGAAAAACCATCGACGTACGAGAGTCCACACAGGAAAGTCTGGGACACCGACTTTGACAATAGATAAATGGTTTGATCAAAGGGAAAGGAGGATTCGCACAAAGGGTTGGAAGCAGCGTCAGTACACTGGCTTGAACCGGTTCCCCTATAAACGAATCTCTGTGGAGTGATCGAAAAGGAGGTAGACACTTAGAGGTCCCTCTGTTAATGTCGGGACGTTAAATCACTATCTCGGTTGGTGAGAGTCGGACGCTAAGATTTATCGTCGTCTTTCTCTAAGAGGACAGGGGTAAGAGGTAAATATACTTGTTCTTTATTTGAAATTGACACTGTACGGTGACTCTAAATCCTGAAAACAAAATGAAATTGGTTATGTGCCTAAATGTAAAGAGGAAGGGAAAGAAGAGGTTTTGAGATGGTGGGACGGTAACTATTGTTATTCCCGTACTTTTACACCCCACGTTTACTCAAGTATAACAGTGGTAAGTATACTTTTATACTTTCGTCCGTGGTTACACGACTAGTCATTATCCTTAAGTTAATTAATGAAAAAGTATTGACCCCGGACATGTTTATTTTGGAGGAGGGTTGATTCCTTATATTCACCGTCCTTTACTAGTATCATTAAAAACTCTCGTAGAAAGTCCATGGTTTCTACTATATATACATAAACAAAGTAAGAGTGTCCTGGAGATACTCCCTCCATCCAAATAGTGAGGAAAAAATTTCTACTCCTTTGTCTTTGATTCTTTTGAATACCGTAGATGGACTCTAGCACATCGATAATTCACTGTCGGTCTTAAACTTTTGTCTCAGACGAGGTTTAAGATCCAAGAATTGTGATACTCATCCCTACCCATAAGTTCGTAGACTTCAAAAACGTAGGGAATTCAATGAATTACATTGAGAGACACACGAGTCAATGAAGGTTGAGAAACACTGGGGTGTCCGACGTCGGGTGGTCCCAGGAGAGAGGTACTTTAAAAGGTCGTTCTTATGATCTCATCCAACGGTAAAGGAGAAGGTACTCTAGAAGGGTTACGTTTCCAGTTTGGACGTAGAGAATAGACCCTTCGGGTTCAATGAGTTGTCAGATGAATTTTATCCGATTTCTAAATAGACCACTGAACCTTTTACGTCATACAGTTCAAAGACTTAACTTTTTGAACCTTAAGATATATTTCTATATAAACTTTACATTGTGGGATATACCAGAAAAAAACACACAAATCTTCTTTTTTCTTCAGTTTCTAATTTAATTATTTTAACAATTTGACGAAATTTAAATTTTTAATAGTAGAAAGTAATCTATTTATCAAATTGTTTAATTAAGGGTCTTTTCAACTTTCAGTGATAATATAAAAATACGATAAAGAGGGTAAATCTTCTTACGAAAGATGTGTCACTATATTGATGTAATACGGTTTTATGAACGTAAATTCAGGTGAATAGTTCAGTGGATATGTGATACACATGTTAAAGTGTTTACAAGAACGTAAGACAAATATCGATGAAAAGGAAATTCAGGTAGGAAGTTTAATATGGAACACATCACTGTCGCTTACTATTGGTATCTACATCAATAATTGTTTACTCCCGACTGACCAAAGTTGAAGGTCTTCTTTTTATTGGACCGTATTAATATATTACCTGACTTTTCGATTTTTAACGACTATGTGTGTATGTGTGGATTCAAGTCACAAATTCTCTGACAAAAAGAATCTCGGGTTTTAACTACTTGAGTGTCGAAACTCCATCTTGAACCTCAGTTCCAACTTAAAATGTCAAAATCTAGAATCCTGTCACGGACCGTATTCGTACTCTCACTATTCACTAACAACAAGATGTTGGTACGTAGTTGAAGTTACACCCTCAAAGGTCACATAGGAACCTACTTTTTTTGGTAAAGTCGACTGTACAATTAAGTTCTGACATTGATGTAGTGTTACACTACACAGAGCACAATAGTCCTTACCTAAAAGAGACGGTCAAATCCAAGTTAATCTTCAATTCCATGACTTAAAATGAGGATGTATACTAGAACTAATGTAAAGTTTTCCCTACTATTAAAATATTGAAAGAACCCATTCACCAAAGATTTGAGTCGAGTGGTAGACTTTGTGTACTATTGAGACCCGGGGAATATTCTCGATCACACAATTTTAGAGAACCCTAATCCGATGTGTGAAAATTCGAAACGGTAACTAACCATAACATGTAGATTAAAATCTTGGGTGATGATACACAGGAAGTTAATTTTACGAAATGAAAGTTGTGTTATCGGTAGACACATTTTCCCAAGACACATTTCTTCCTCGATCACCAACTCGTGAGTATATGGTCATGAACTTGAACTCCACAGAGTGACGTATACTAAGTAATTTTTTGGGGTCGTGTACATTTACGTGTACAAGGGACATTAGTTGTTCCGTTACTCTGTTCCTCCACAAATCTCTATTTGACCATAGTAAGTACAGCGTCTCGATCCTTCACCGACTCACTACTGACTCTTAAGATACGAATACCAGGGTTTGAGTGAAATACGGTTACCACTATTTTTACCATTGAGGTCCACGATTAAAAAATACAAACGTCTGTGAAGAAACTCTTTTGAGTAAAGATAAGTTAAAGTTTAAACCTACTCTGTTTGTTTTTACTTTTCGGGAGTGACCTCAGTGGGGGGTAAAAGAGGATTATGGTTAAAACAGAGTACTTCAGGGTCTAAGGAAAATAAACCTTTCACTTTTACTTCAGCGAGTAAACACAGGCTGAGAAACGCTTGGCACCTGACATCGGGCGGTTCGAGGAGGTAGGTACCCTAAGAGGTCCGTTCTTATGACCTCACCCAACGGTAAAGGAAGAGGTCCCCTGGAAGGGTTGGGTCCCTAGCTTGGAGGGTGTAACGTCCGTCTGCGAAATTGGAGATGTGGTGGTCCCTTCGGGGAAAGAAATTGAGTGGTGAATGATGTCCAGTTCAGTCTATAAAGTACGAGATAGTATTCAATAAAAAGTATCAAGAATAAGGTTATGATTGTTCAACAAAAATATAAATAATTTCACTTAAAGAAGGAGTAATTTGATATCTGAAGTACTCATGTTCCTAGAACGGGTAGTAAGATGGGTGTCGTGGGTCAAGACCCAAAGTGGATATCATAAATTCGTATTCAAGTCAAGTCAATGAGTCAGTTCAGATTGAGCGACTCTGGCGTACCTGACGTAGTGTGGTACGAAGGGACAGACAGTGGTTGAGAACCTCGAACGAGTTTGAGTACAGGTACCTCAACCACTACGGTAGGTTGGTAGAGTAGGAGACTGTAGGGGAAGAGGACGGAAGTTAGAAAGGGTCGTAGTCCCAGAAATGTTTACCCAGTCAAGAAATGTAGTCCACCGGTTTTCTAGTCACAAAATCGAAATCGTAGTCAGGAAGGTTACTCACAAGTCCTGACTAAAGGGAATCCTAACTGACCAAACTTGAGGAACGTCAGGTTCCCTGAGAGTTCTCAGAAGAGGTTTGGTGTCAAGTTTTCGTAGTTAAGAAACCACAAGTTGAAAGAAATATTAGGTTGAGAGTGTAGGGTATGAACTGACGACCTTTTTGGTATCGAAACTGATCTACCCGAAACAACCGTTTCATTACAGAGACTAAAAATTATACGGGAGATTCAACCAGTATCGAAAAGAGGGTTCCTCGTTCTCAGAAAATTAAAGAACCGATGTCAGTGGTAGACGTCACTAAAACCTCGGGTTGTTTTATTTTAGAGAATGTCAAGGGTAACAAAGGGGTAGATAAACGGTACTTACTACCCTGTTCCACGGTACTAGAATCAAAAGACTTACAACTCAAAATTCGGTTGAAAGAGTAAGAGGAGAAAGTGAAAGTAGTTCTCGGAGAAATCAAGGAGAAGGAAAAGTCGGAATTCCCACCACAGTAGACTTATAGACTCTAATGACTATAAAGAGGACCGTTAGAACCAAGGTCGAACACGAAGTAGGTCGGGTCTAAAACGTACTACATGAGACGTGTATTCAATTTATTTGTCCCACTGTTATATGTCGGGACTACATGAGTAAAGGACTAAACTTTGGTCAGACAACAAGGTAAAGGTCAAGATTGACGACGAAGGACTGGACGTATGTCCAAAGAGTCTTCCGTCCATTTCACCAGACCATAAAGGTAGAGAAAGTCTTAAAAGGTGTCAAACAACACTGGGTGTCAGTTTCCGAAACCGCATCAGTTATTTCGTTTTCATCTACAAAAAGACCAGGAGACGACGAAAAAACTACTAGATTGCCTACAGCCGTCAAACTAGAGACCAAGAAGACGGAAAGGATTCTGGTTGAAGTTGTAGACCTTCAAGTACATGACAACTTCGGACCGAACCTCTTAAAACTCTTAATGAAACGATCGTACACCCTACTCACGTTTACACATCATAAACTTGTAAGAAACCGTAACCGAAAGAAACCCTAACCTTAATTTTGACTGGAAAAGGTCAGGACACCGGTGACGACTCAAAAGGTTTAAACGACCGTATAACTCACGTCGGGAAAGTGTCGTAGTAGAAAGTCCTAAACTTTCTCGAGTTGACCTTAAGGTAGTGGAGGTGATCGAAACAAGCATCACTATGAAAGATTCCGGGTGAACTGAAGTGTAAGGTCCTACAGACCGAGATCTAATCACTAGTGTGGTAGCACTAATAGACCCAGCACTTCTATAAAAAACATGTCAAGAAGACACATAAGAACGGTGGAGAAGGATTATAGAAGACGAAGACAATCCAGGTCTGGTAATGACAGGAAATAACTCGGGTAGAAACGTACTTTACAAGGGAATCATAGAGATTAAAAGAACTTCTCTAAAGATCAGAAAGGGTAAGACAAGAAAAGGAGATAAAGAAACGTAACTAGTGACTTCTTCCGAAATAGAGAAGAACGATAAGAGACCTTGAGACGTAAGTCTACGAATATAGAAAGGAAAAGAGGAAACGAAAAGTGGAGAGAAGAAAAGTGTCGATAAACATTCCGCAGGAGTCTGTCGGTAAAACGAAAAAACGTAAAGAAAAGGTACCCCTACCAGAACTAGGGACAGAGGACATGTTACAGTACTTGGAATAAGGTATCAAGTAGTCCATGACATAGATAGTCTAGATCCGGGAATAAGACTTTCTCTACCCTTATGGTCTAGTGGACTGGACGGAGAACTCTTTAGACATACGTCCAGTCCTTCGTTGTCAATCTTGACCTGTACCTTGTTGTCTGACCAAGGTTTATCCTTTTCCTCATGCAGTTCCGACATATAACCGTGGACGAATAAATTGAAGATACGTCTCATGTAGTACTCTTTGCGACCTGACCTTCTTAGTGTTCGACATTAGTTTTAAAGACCCTCTTTATAGGTATTGGAGTCTATACGTCTACTGTGGTGGCAATACCGTCTTTCACTTCTCCACGGTTTTTCGGAGAACTACTTTCACTTTCTCCTCTCACTTTTTCAACCGAATTTCGAGTTGTAAGTCTTTTACTTCTAGTACCGTAGACCAGGGTAGTGAAGTACCCTTTATCAACCCCTTTGTCACCTTTGTCACAGTCTAAAATAAAACCCCCCGAGGTTTTAGTGACGTCTACCACTAACGTCGGTACTTTAATTTTCTGCGAAGGAGGAACCTTCTTTTCAATACTGGTTGAATCTATCGTATAAGTTTTCGTCTCTGTAATGAAACGGCTGATTCCAGGTAGATCAGTTCCGATACCAAAAAGGTCACCAGTACATACCTACACTCTCAACCTGGCACTTCTGCCGACTCACGGCTTCTTAACTACGAAAACTTGACACCACGACCTCTTCTGAGAACTCTCAGGGAACCTGACGTTTCTCTAGGTTGGTCAGGTAAGACTTCCTCTAGTCGGGACCCTAAAGAAACCTTCCTTACTACGATTTTGACTTTGAGGTCATGAGACCGGTAGAGTACGCTTCTCAACTGAGTAACCTTTTCTGAGACTACGACCCTCCCTAACCCCCGTCCTCCTCTTCCCCTCCTGTCTCCAACTCTACCGACCTACCGTAGTGACTCAGCTACCTACACTCAGACTCACTTGAGGCCCTCAACCACTACCTGTCCCTCCGGACCGCACGACACTAAGTACCCCAACGTTTCTCAGCCTGTACTGACTCGTTGACTTGACTTGACTTGAATATCAGAGCACCAAAAGGGATGAAAGAAATTCAGACTTAAAATGTTATTCCTCAAGTACTAGAATCGGTGTCAGTCGGGACCCAGAACAAAAACGACAGACATATCTCAAAGAGGTTGAAACCGACGTTTCTTATAGTAGTTAGACTAAAACCATAACTGGTAGACCACTACAGGTACACATCTTAGAAGAGAACACAACAAACTTCTCCCACAAAAGATACCCGTCACACAAGAGAACCGGTTTGAGACAATAGGAACCGGGACGAAATAAAATATGAGGGTCCGGTTTAACCGACAATGAGGTCAAGAGAGAACTGTAGGATGAAAACGTAAGGTCAGGGGATATTACTTTTCCTTAGGAAAAACCCACAATCAAGATTTTCCAGAAAATCCAGAAGTATCTTGACAAGTTGAAGTCGAACAAGTCGCAATGACCAACCCCGTATCTGAACCTAATGACACTATCACTTACCAAACGGAACCTTTGTCTCTAGTAAGACAACAAAAACTCTAACGCAGGTTCATGACGTAAAGTCTGAGAAAACACCTGATACTACCGATGAGGTAAAGAAGATTCCCTAAGAACGGGTGTCATCATCTATGTTATAAGTGGACCCAATTTAAGTGGGTAAGGTCAGGTAAAATCAAGTGACTATTGATTTTATAGCTACAAGTGAGAACGGTAGAGGATAAACTGGTGAAGGTTAAATGGAACTAAGTATCTGGATTGTAACTTCCGAGGATACGTTATAACGAGAAATGTCGTAACCTGAAGTGAAGGTAGTCGTCAGTGTAGGTGTTGACCATAACAACAACGAAACCGAGACAGAGAAGTAAGAAAGACCTTAATAAAAATGTGACAACAGGTCAACGTATAACACGTAGATGACTGGACCCCTCAAGTGGAAAGTCACAGGATCAAAAAACGAAAAAGTATAAAAAGTACTCCAAGAGTTCCGTTCTTGTTCCTTCACCGAACGGTAAGGGAAGAGATCACCTGGTGCAAAATAGTCTTGAGAGGTGGTACTGAGAAGGTAGTACCCATCGGGAGTACCAAAGTAACTCAATCTGTTCCGATACCAAGTACACTAGTCTAACCAATTCAAAAGACCTAAAACCAAAAGTAAGAAAGACGGGAACTACCTGTACGGTTTCGGAAACTGACACACCTAGTGTTAGTTCACACCTTTTAAGACTTTCTCTACCCTTATGGTCTGGTGGACTGGACGGAGAACTCTTTAGACACACGTCCAGTCCTTCGTTGTCAATCTTGACCTGTACCTTGTTATCTGACCAAGGTTTATCCTTTTCCTGATGCAGTTCCGACATATAACAGTGGGACGAATAAATTGAATAAACGTCTCATGTAGTACTCTTTACGACCCGATCTACTTCGTGTTCGACCTTAGTTCTACCGACCCTCTTTATAGGTATTGGAGTCTATACGTCTACTATGGTGGGAATTCCGTCTTTCACTTCTTCTTGATTTTTCGGAGAACTACTTTCACTTTCTCCTCTCACTTTTTCAACCGAATTTCGAGTTGTAAGTCTTTTGCTTCTAGTACCGTAGACCAGGGTAGTGAAGTACCGTTTATTTACCCCTTTGTCACCTTTGTTACCGTCTGATGATAAAACCCGAAGTTGTAGTGACGTCTATCACTAACGTCGGTACTTTATTTTTCTACGATTGAGGAACCTTCTTTTCAATACTGGTTAGATCTCTCGTATAATTTTTAGTCTCTGTAATGAAACGGTTGTTTTCCAGGCAGATCAGTTCCGATATCAAAAAGGTCATCAGTACACACCTACACTCTCGACCCGATATTCCTTTCGACTCGTGACTTCTTAACTACGAAACCTTAACACCACAACCTTTTCTGAGAACTCTCAGGGAACCTGACGTTCCTCTAGGCTGGTCAGGTAAGATTTCCTCTAGTCAGGACTTATAAGTAACCTTCCGGACTACAACTTCGACTTTGAGGTTATGAAACCGGTGAACTACCCTTCTCGACTGAGTAAACTTTTCTGTGACTACGACCGTTTCTAACTTCCACCCTCCTCTTCCCCTGTTGTCTCCTTCTCTACCAACCTTCCGTAGTAGTTGAGTTACCTGTACTCATTTGAGGCCCTCAACCACTACCTGTCCACGGAGCGTACGACGGCAAGTGCCCCAACGTTTCTCAGTCTGCACTGACTCGTTGACAAGACTTGACTACCTATTCCTATTCTCCGAATACCTTCGAATACCCTCTCTGATTCCCCTTTGACCCAGAATAAGACTACCCGTCCCGGTATGAGTCACTTAGAAATTAGGTTAAAAGACAACTACCCGTCCCGACACAAGAGAGGAACAACAAACTGGACTCCGGTTTGATACCACCTCCATTACTTCTATTACCACTGGAGGAAGTTTCCAGGGGACGTCCGTGACGACGTGAGTACGGAGGGGTCTCTGAAGACCTGTGAGTACTCGTTCAGACCCAGTCAGAGAACACCCCAGTGACGAGAAGAGAGGAGCCAAGACTACTCGGGTTCCAAAACAAATACGGGAGGTTCTCAGACAAAGGGTCAGGACACATTCAAGACCACCGCAATACCCCCGCAATTACCACGGAAAGAGGTTCTCCCGAATACGGTATGGGACCAGACGACGTGGGTCTCGGGGACATCGTACACTGACGACTGGACATATAGACGTCCTCTGTGACTTTGTGAGTTTCTGTCCAGACCGAGTCAGAGACACCCCAGACGACCACGTGTGTCCAAAACACACTCGGGAGACTTGTAGAGACCACCCATACCCCAAACTAAGACTTACACTCAAACGGGGAGGATGGTAGAACGACCCCGAAGAGGAAACGGGAACCTGTACCCCATTGAAAAAAACAACCCTGGGTCGTAAAAGGACAACCACCAACTAGTCGTCGGTCAGCATTAAAACTTCAAGAACGTCCTCTTCTACTCACGCACAGGAAGATGAGACGGTAGAACCTCTCGTAAAGTAGTATTTCCGGAACAATTTATTTAGTTATTCGAAGACACAAGAGAGTTGGGTCTTGTCTATACAGATAATAGACATTATATACATTCATATTTTTCCGAGTCATTGATGTAGTACAAAAAGATATTGTCCTGGTAAATTCTCGTAATTTGTTCAAAATTAATGGGTCAATGTTTCCTAATCCATTAATCATTTCAATCCATTATTTCGATTGAGTTTATTTTAATAATTTAGTATTAATATTAAATCTGTTTTTAATGAAGGACTAAATGAAATAAACAGTAACGAAACCATGAATAATGTCTGTATTAGACTAGTTTTTGTTTTTAGTTAGTGTTTTGTAATTTTGTCCATGATTAAAAAGACGATATTTTATTGGAGTACACAAAACGAATATATTATTACTAATCTACCAAAACTCTTCTTGAACTACCTACCGAACTGAAAAGGACCGAAAGTTTCTTCTTTAAAATGAAAGGCGAAGTTAAATGTAAGTAACTCTATTTCATTGGTGTCTCTCAGGAGACCGGAGTGAACAAGGACATCCAACTGGTATTTTTCCATAAAAGTAATAATATCTGAGATGGTAAGTTCTCTGCCTTACCATCTAAGTTGTGGACCCTGCTTTGATTTTTTAAAACACCTACGGTAATTAGGTGTCCAGGGTTAAAAAAAACAGTGTATCCCCAGTGGACCTTTCGACATTTTCAATGTCTACGGATACTAGGAACGGGTCTCTAACACTAACTGACCAGACTCCAAATTGTCAAAACCTTAAAACTGTCTACTAAGATTACCTTTGTTCAAACCCTTGGTGATAGTGATCAAAGACAGCAGAAGAAGTCCGTTTCTGCGTCTTCATAACTACAAAGGTGGAATTAAGACTTTATCTGAACATCTTACGGTACAATTGAGACTTTGTTTAAATCTAGACTAAAAAATCTGGATTCGAACGGAGGTCCCGAAGGGACCACCGAGTCTCCAATTTCGCAGACGGAGGTTACGTCCTCTGGGCCCAAGCTAGGGACCCACCCCTTCTAGGGAACCTCTTCCTTTACCGTTAGGTGAGGTCATAAGAACGGACCTCTTAGGGTACCTACCTCTTCGGATCATCCAATGTCAGGTACCCCAACGTTTCTCAGCCTGTGCTGACTCGTTGAAGTGGAAGTGGAAGTTCGAACGGCGGTATCCTAACGTCGATCGTGACTCTTACGAATCTCGTAAAGGATTAAACTCTTAGAAAGTATTGGACACACAATTTTGGACTCTGACCCTGGTTATGTTCCAAAAAAAAAAATATATTTAAATAAATTAACTTCCAATTAATGTTATAACATAACCAAAACGGTATGTAGTTGTACTTAGACGGTGTCCATATGTGCACAAGGGGTAGGACTTGGGGGGAGGAGGGAGGGAGGGGTATGGTAGGGAGACCCAGTAGGGTCACGTGTTCGGGGTTCGTAGGTCATAGTACGTAACTTGAACCTGACCACTAAGTAAAGTATATACTATAATATGTACAAAGTTACGGTAAGAGGGTTTAGTAGGGAGGGAGAGGGAGAGAGTGTCTCAGGTTTTCTGACAAGATATATAGACACAGAGAAAACGACAGAGCGTATGTCCCAATAGTAATGGTAGAAAGATTTAAGGTATATATGCGTAATCATATGACATGACCACAAAAAGAAAGACCGAATGAAGTGAGATATATTAGTCGAGGTCAAAGTAGGTGGAGTAACCTTGACTAAGTTTACATAAGAAAAATTACCGACTCATTATGAGGTAACCCGTATACATGGTGTCGAAAGAATAGGTAAGTAGACGACTACCTGTAGATCCGACGAAGGTACAGGACCGATAATATTTGTCACGACGCTACTTGTAACCCCATGTGCACAGAGAAAGTTAAGACCAAAGGAGCCACACATACGGGTCGTCGGCTTACCCTGTCAACCTCATTCTTATTATATACCTATAGAATTACGGAGGATAGGGATGAGTAGTTTTGTATCGACTTAACTCGTCCTACTTAATATTGAGATAATCAACTTTTCATCCCTAAATTCACTCAAATTGTACTATGCTAAATAATCGACTTCTCTAAGTAGTATCGTACGAGACGACTTCATGGTCAACAATTTAATAAAATTGTCTCGTTAAATACCAGACTCTCCCCTTATGTGTGTAATCGTGATAATAATGATAACAACACACGACTGAAGTGTTTTACAAGAAAGGTTTCGTATCTTCCGTTGAGTTTATAGTCAACAAAGATTTGGTGTCTCTGGTGTTTCTGCTAAATTTTTTTAGTCACTTTGATTCGACTAAGTAAAAAAATTTCGATTTTTAACCGTTTGGAAATCGATCTGAATAGTTTTTTTTTTTCTCTCCTGAGTTTTTTAGCCTTTACTTTCTCCTTTATAATGTTGGTTATGGTTACTTTATGTTTCCTAGTGTTCTCTGATAATACCCTTTTATAAAAATTGTAGTGATTAGTCTTTTTACGTTTAGTTTCGGTGTTAGTCGATAGTAAAGTGTGGACAGTCTTACCAATATCGTTTTTTCTGTAGGGTCAGATGTATGGTTATCTTTTAATTTTTGTTTTTTTGTGACATTTCGTTGATATAAGGTTATTTTTAATTAATTATTTTCTGTTTATGGTTCGTAACCCGTCCTTGTTTCCCCTGAGAATTACGTGACAGTCAAACTCACATTTGACCACGTTGGTAATACCTTTTCTTTTACCTCTAAGAAGTTTTTTAAATTTTTCTTGATAGTGTACTGGATCGTTAAGGTGAAGACCCCTAGATAGGCTTCTGTTGCTTTTGTGAGTGAATCTCTGTATACGCACGTGTGTGGGGACGGGGGTACAAGTGACGTTGAAATAAATGTTTCGGTTCTATATCTTCGTTGAATTAATAGATAGTTAACTACTTACCGATCGTTTTTACACCATACGTGTCCTTATAATAAGTCGGTATTTTTTCTTACTCTAAAACGGTAACTATTGTTGTACCTACTTGGAACTCCCGTAATACAATACACTTTATACAGTTTCTTTCTTTATGAGACACTAAAGTGAATGTACACCTTAGATTTTATAATTTGTTTCAAGTCATTATGTCTCTTGTCTACCGACTAACGGTCTCCGTCCTCACCTCACTTCCCCTAATTTTTCTTATTTGAAACTCGATGTTTTATTTCAGTATCCTTACATTCCATATCCTACCACTGATATGAATTATTATGACACAACACGTACACTTTCAAAGATTCTCATCTAGAATTTTCATGAATAGTTTTTTTTTATTACACACTAACACACCATTACCTACAATTGATCTGAATGACATTATTAAAAAGTTATATGTGTTTATAGTTTAGTAACATAACATGTGGACTTCAATTACAATAGACAGTTAAATTTCTTTTGCCCTTTCTTCGTCCACCCCTCCTTTCCCTTCTGAACAGTCGAATTGAACTCCGAAGTCTTAAATATTAATACCACCAGTAACTAACTCAGATAAATTTACAAACAAAGAATCCACTACTGTCCGACGAAAAAGGTTGATCTAATTAGACCTAATTGGTTTTCAACGTACTTGACGAATTCTCTAAACTTGTGTCTATTGTTCGGACTTATACTCGATAGTGAGTTAAAAAGAATTTGGTTTGGTTTCGTTGAACAGATGTCAATAGCGGAATTATCGTTTCTGTGGTTTAAATCAATTTTTTAAAAAAATTTACTCGATATTTTGGTCTGGGGTCAGTAAAAGTCGTTTTAAAAGTCTGTCAGGTTTGAGTGGACTTAGGGTGAAATCCATTCTTCGGTTTCGGTCTTTGTTTCGAAGCGAAATTGATGTGGTCCGTAAGGACTACGGTTTAAAAAATGTGACTGAGTTTTTTGAGTGTCATGCTAGAGATTTAGAGATCTAGAGGTGGCCCCTGCTTAGTAGAGACAATGTGCTACGCCCCTCCCTCTAATCCACTTCTTGCCTCAAGTACAAAAACCAGTATCAGTTGTCAGTTAGCATTCGTTTCCGTCTTCGCACCGAGTTCAGGTAAGTCTTATAGAGTACGGTGATGACCAATAGTGTCTACTGATCAAAGGTTTTGGTCAAATGGTTCTAATGGATTTATTTAGGTATCATTGCTTTAGGGACGGAGTGAAAGGTGAAGAGGTCTGGTTTGGGATCGGTCGTCCGATGTCTCGACAGATAAAAGGGACTGTCGTTTACGCCTTCCGTCCGAATGGTCTCCAGGACATCACCCCGCTACCGTATAGATCCCCTGGTCTCCGACCAAGAGGCCCTGAACTCCAGCCTCGTGGTCTTCCCGTTCTTCTCTTTCTCCTCGGCCCTTAGCCTTTGTTCTTTCGACCGCACCTCTCCTCCGCCCTTTCCGTGCTCCTGTTCGGCCTAACCGACCCGGTCTAACGAGGCGGGCGAGGACCCAGAAAAGTAACCACCTTAAGGACGGGGGGCGGTCCGTTGAACTTACAAAGAACTAGCGTGAAGGTTCGGTGTAGTCCAACACCGGTAAATGTGTCACCTTGTCCCTTCCGTTACCGTGGGGTGGGGTCATGAGAACGGATCTTTTAGGTTACCTGCCTCTTCGGACCACCCGACGTCAGGTACCCCAGCGCTTCTCAGCCTGTGCCGACCCGCTGAAGTGAAAGTGAAAAGTGAGAGTACGTAACCTCTTCCCGTACCGTTGGGTGAGGTCACAAGAACGGACCTCTTAGGGTCCCTACCCCCTCGGGCCACCCGACAGCAGATACCCCAGCGCGTCTCAGCCTGTGCTGACTTCGCTGAATCGTCGTCGTCGTCGTCGTCGTGTGTCACCTTTTACTCCTGACTTTTTTAATATATTTGGTAAAAGAATTAGAGATGGCTTCTGTGTCCACAGGGGGTGACGAAGACCTTTTCGTAAGGGAGAAAACTCTTTTTCTTAGAGGGAGTCACCCGGAGTTCCCACTCGTGTGTAAAGATCCGATGGGGACCAGGGGTCGAGCGAGTCTGGAGGATCAAGCAAGAAGTCTGTGTGTATGTGCTTTGGTCTTTTTCGTTTTGGACACCAAAGACACGGATTTACCTGTAAATTTTTGGCAATTTGAAAGCTTTTCGAACACCAGAATTTTTGCCGACTTTAATCATAAGGTCGTCGTATATAAGTTTGTAGATGACACCGGAATTCCACAAAATACAAAAAAACAAAAACAAAAATTACCTACTTGTCTGTGTATAAGGTAGTGGGACTTTCGAAACAAGTCGCCGACGGTCCACTGTGTCAGGAGAACATATCCGTGTCTCTTACACATCTTTCAACAAATTCATGTTTTCTTTCTTTTTGTCATTTGGTGGACGAATTCGACTACAGATGATAGAAGATTAAGAAAACCGAGGTGAGAGATTTATTAACTTGGAACTAGAGTAACTCCACTCTTTTATGTGTGTCCACCGGATTGAAGATTAATAAAATAAAGGTTACTTTCCGTGTCCACAGTTTCAGAATTCCTGACACCAGGAAATAAATCACGAGATTTAGAACAAAAATAGAAAATTTGTTTTGTCGTTGACGGGACAATTAGGTCGCACTACAGACACCGAGAAAAATGGAACGTGATACGAAGAGGATGAAGGAGACCGAGAAGACTGAACGACACCGACGACGACGAGACTTTCAGAAAGTACAAGAGCTGGTACGACCAAAAGTCGGAATCGATAAAAAGTCTAGTGAACCCTACGAACTTTCTGTTGACTCCGGGTCGCAAAGTGGTTACCTCTAAGGTGATATTAACTATACCTCGCTTCGGGTCGGTGACCCTACAAAATTTAGAGGGGTCCACTAAGGTATACAACGTTTCAAGGTCTTACTGAGAAGGTCCTAGAAAGAAGTCTCGACTGAACGTAGTCGATATAAGCTGGAGTGTAAGTACTTACACTACTTTAGTGTAAATCACTACTTTACGTGTTACGTTCATGTATCATCCTACCGTAACAGTTGAAGCATTTGGACAACTCACACATAATTCTTCAATGATGTAAATGAAAATCGTATCTGATCTGAACCACGAACGTCTCATCTGTATCTACACACAACGGTGTCTCATGTCTTGTACAGTCTTGTAATAGACTGTACTGTTGACAAATAGGTCAATACGTTTGTCTAATTTTCTTTACCTTATTCGTATAGGTCCCTCTCGATATGAATAAAGACTAAGATTTAGATTCATTATAATCCTTCACTTTTGGTGGTTACTTACGTATTACTTTTATTTTCCAACAGAGATAGACTGTTATTCGTCACTGAATTTTAGTTTTGAAATTAAACCTTATTACTACGTTCCTTATCACTTTGGTATGATTAGGTCTAAAATGACTAAGTCCGAAACATTAAGACTTTACCGGATCGATTAAGAAAGACGTAAGTCTCACTGAAGAAAAGAGGGAGAAAAAATTTTTTTATTTAGACACTTAAAGAATTTCGTCCTTCTTAAGTTTAATTTTCTTAACAAAAGTTTACCAAAATTAGTTTACTGTTAAGACCCGACTCGATAAGAAAATCTCATAAATGACCTAGGCGTGATAATATCGTTATCTTTGGTTCAACTTTCTTTTTTTTAGATTTCCGTCGGTATTATAGGGTTGTCTATATCATAAAGGTCTGGACTTCAAATTGAAAGGTAAAAACATAGGTATCCGTTCATTAAATAGTTGTTAAGGAGATCCGTTTGTAAAAGAAAGACTATGACTATGTAACAATATATCTACCGGAAAGTACCTAATTAAAAAATAACTGTACGAAGTAAAATAAATAATTTGAATATGGAATCAAATATTCCCCCCCCCCCCGAAGGGTCCACCAAGCCACCATTTCTTAGGTGGACGATTCTAGTGGACCTCTTCCTTTACAGTCAAGTCAAGTCAGCGAGTGAGCACAGACTAAAGAAGCGCTGGGGTACCTGACGTCGTGTGGTCCGGAGGGACAGGTAGTGGTTGAAGGTCAAATGAGTTTGAGTACAGGTAACTCAGACACTACGGTATGTTGGTAGAGTAGGAGACAACAGGGGAAGAGGAGAACGGAAGTTAGAAAGGGTTGTAGTACAAGAAAAGTTACTCAGTCAAGAAGTGTAGTCCACCGGTTTGATAACCTCAAAGTCGAAGTCGTAGTCAGGAAAGTTACTTGTAAGTCCTGTCTAAAGGAAATCCTACCTGACTAACCTAGACGAACGACAGGTTACCTGAGAGTTCTCAGAAGAGGTTGTGGTGTGAAGTTTTCGTACCTAAGAAGTCGTGAGTCGAAAGAAATATCAGGTTAAGAGTGTAGGTATGTACTGATGACCTTTTTAGTATCGGAACTGATCTACGTGTAAAACACCGTTTCATTACAGAGAAGTAAAATTATACGACAGATCCAACCAGCATTGAAAGGAAGGTTCCTCATTCGGAGAAAATTAAAGTACCAACGACAGTGGTAGACGTCAATAAAACATCGGGGGGTTTTTATTTCAGTCGGTGACAAAGGTGACAAAGGGGTAGATAAACGGTACTTCACTATCCTGGTCTACGGTACTAGAATCAAAAGACTTACAACTCGATGTTCAGCTGAAAAAGTGAGAGGAGAAAGTGAAAGTAGTTCTCAGAGAAATCAAGAAGAAGTGAAAGACGGTATTCCCACCACAGTAGACGTATAGACTCCAATAACTATAAAGAGGGTCGTTAGAACTAAGGTTGAACACGAAGTAGGTCGGGTCGTAAAGAGTACTACATGAGACGCATCTTCAATTTACTCGTGTCACTGTTATATGTTGGGACTGTATGAGGAAAAGGATAAACCTTGGTCAGACAACAAGGTACAGGTCAAGATTAACAACGTAGGACCCTTTCAATACTAGTTGGATCTACCATGTAAGTTTTCGTCTCTGTATTGAAACGGTTGTTTCCAGGCAGATCAGTTCCGATACCAAAAAGGTCACCAGTACGTACCTACACTCTCAACCTGACACTTCTTTCGATTCACGGCTTCTTACCTACGAAAACTTGACACCACAACCTCTTCTGAGAACTCTCAGGGAACCTGACGTTCCTCTAGGTTGGTCAGGTAAGATTTCCTCTAGTCAGGACCCACAAGAAACCTTACTTACTACGACTTCGACTTTGAGGTTATGAAACCGGTGGAGTACACTTCTCAACTGAGTGACCTTTTCTGAGATTACGACCCTCCCTAACCCCCGTCCTCCTCTTCCCCTACTGTCTCCAACTCTACCGACCTACCGTAGTGGTTGAGCTACCTACACTCAAACTCACTTGAGGCTCTCAACCACTACCTGTCCCTCCGGACCACACGACGTTAAGTACCCCAGCGTTTCTCAGCCTGTGCTGACTCGTTGACTTGACTTGACTTCACTGGACCTATGTCTAAAGAGTCCTCCGTCCAGTCCACCAGACCATAAAGGTAGAGAAAGTCTTAAACGGTGTCAAATAACACTAGGTGTGTCAGTTTCAGAACCGTATCAGTTGTTTCGTCTTTATCTACAAAAAGACCTTGAGAGAACGAAAAAACTACTAGGTCGTCTACGACCGTTAAACTAGAGACCAAGGAGACGGAAGAGATTTTAGTCGAACTTGTAGACCTTCAAATGACAAGTACATAACGACTTCAGACCGAACCTCTTAAAACTAGTAATAAAATGATCTTACACTCTACTCACGTTAACACGCCATCAAACTCGTAAGAAACCGTAAAGAAAAGAAACCCTAACCTTACTTTTGACTGGTAAAGGTCAGGATATCGGTAACGACTCAAAAGGTTTAATGACCGTATAACTCACGTCGTGAACGTGTCGTAGTAGAAGCTCCTAAACTTTATCGAGGTGACCTTAAGGTAGTGGAGGTGATCGAAAAAAGTATCATTACGAAGGATTCCGGGTGAACTGAAGTGTAAGGTCCTACAGACCGAGATCCACTCACTAGTGTGGTAACACTAATAGATCCAGTACTTCTAGAAAAACATGTCAAAAAGACACATAAGAACGGTGGAGAATTATAGAAGACGAAGACAATCTAGGTATGGATAAGATAGGACATGACTCGGGTAGTAACGTAGTTCACGAGGGAACCATAGAGATTAAAAGAGTTTCTCTAGAGATCAGTTGGGTGAGGTTATAAGAACGGACCTCTTAGAGTATTTGTCCCCTCGGACCACACAATAACAAGTACCCCAACGTTGTCTCAGCCTATGTGGACTCCCTTAATTGTTGTTTCAAATATTCCCGTTGATGAGAACTTTTTACTTCTAATTCTGCGTAAAAATTTTTGTTACGGGGTATTCGTTTGGAGAGGGTCAAGGACTTTTACAGACACATACGAATCAACACAGACTGAGAAACGTTGAGGTACCTGACATCCGGAAAGACAGGTACCCCTAAGAGGTCCTTTATTATGACCTCACCCAACGGTACGGGAGGGAGGTCCCCAAGAAGGTTTGGGTCCTTAACTTGGGTCCAGAGGGTGTACACGGGACCTAAGAAATGTCAAACTCGACGGTCTCTTCGGGTACTGATGACCCCACCCAGCGGATAGGTAAAAGGTATCCTAGAAGGACTGGTTCCTTAGTTTGGTCCCAGAGGACGTAACGTCCGCCTAAGAAGTGGTCGACTCGATGGTCCCTTCGGGGGTTTAATCACTGTGAAACGACATAATTTTTTAGACAAATAAAAAGTTGAAACCACGAACAAAAGAGTAAAGAAGAAAGTCAGATATAGAAAATTTTACAAAAATGTTATTTTTGTGTAAGTACATAGTAAAGACTTAATGAAAGAAGATGGAGGAAAATTAACATTAACACAAAAATAACATTGTTGTAAAAATTTTTATATCCGACTTTTAGAAGGAATACTAAAAGAAAGGGAGAGGGTTAGGAAGGGGAACGGATCAATATTAATAATTTACAAAGTCTAGCAGACGGACTTTACGTTCTCTGGGCCCAAGTTAGGGACCCAGCCCTTCTAGGGGACCTCTTCCTTTACCGTTGGGTGAGGTCATGGGAACGGACCTCTTAGGGTACCTCCCTCCTCGGACCATCCGATGTCAGGTACCCCAGCGTTTCTCAGCCTGTGTTGACTCGCTGACGTGAGTGGAGGAAAATTAACATTAACACAAAAATAACATTTTTGTAAAATTTTTTATATCCGACTTTTAGAAGGAATACTAAAAGAAAGGGAGAAGGTTAGGAAGGGGAACGGATCAATGTTAATAATTTACAAAGTCTAAATGGGAAGAACATATTTACCCTGTCGAGATATAATTAACCGAAATTTAAGAAAAATTGGGTGATTTACACAGAACCTCTCAAAAGTTTTACTTTATATACCTACGAACGGTGTAAGAAGATGTTTCTAAAATATGATAAGACATCGTGCGCACAAGGACCCCAGAATTAGTAAAGGAAGAACTAACTGCTATACGAGGGTTAAAACATAAAAAGGTTCGTTTCTGTACGACTTGTAAGAATATGTAAGTAAAGACGTATATATATTTTAAAGGTATTTCTTGGTGGAAGAAAATATCAACTATCCATGACGATTAACGGAAGATCATCAAAGACGGTATAATATAAGGATGGTAGTCACAAACACTCCCCTAAGTTAGGGAATGTAGAAATGATCGTCAAGTCAAGTCAATCCAAGTCAGGGAGTCAACACAGACTGAGAAACACTGGGGTTCCTGACGTCGTACGGTCCGGAGGGACAGGTAATGGTTGAGGGTCTCAAATGAGTTTGAGTACAGGTAACTCAGCCACTACGGTATGTTGGTAGAGTAGGAGACAGCAGGGGAAGAGGAGAACGGAAGTTAGAAAGGGTTGTAGTCCCAGAAAAGTTTACTCAGTCAAGAAGCGTAGTCCACCAGTTTCATAACCTCAAAGTCGAAGTCGTAGTCAGGAAGGTTACTTGTAAGTCCTGACTAGAGGAAATCTTACCTGACCAACCTAGAGGAACGTCAGGTTCCCTAAGATTTCTCAGAAGAGGTTGTGGTGTCAAGTTTTCGTAGTTAAGAAACCGCGAGTCGAGAGAAATATCAGGTTGAGAGTGTAGGTATGTACTGGTGACCTTTTTGGTATCGGAACTGATCTGTCTGGAAACAACCGTTTCATTACAGAGACGAAAAATTATACGACAGATCCAACCAGCATTGAAAGGAAGGTTCCTCGTTCGCAGAAAATTAAAGTACCAACGTCAGTGGTAGACGTCACTAAAACCTCGGGGGGTTTTATTTCAGTCGGTGACAAAGGTGACAAAGAGGTAGATAAACGGTACTTCACTACCCTGGCCGACGGTACTAGAATCAAAAGACTTACAACTCGAAATTCGGTTGATCGTTATCTATTACGGTTTGAAATTAAAAATTGTTGGTTTACCCACTTTCATTAAGTGAATAACGAAATCCAACGAACAGTGATAAATGATTACTCTAATTAAAATAAATCTCATAAATAACAGGTAAGTATAAAGAAAGGATTGAAATAACGTCTTAATTTGAGAACTTAGAGAAAATACCGATAACCAGGTGTGTAGTCGTAAGATTAATTCTGGTTAGAGGACCCATCTTAAAAGTACAATGATGTTCCTTGGTTATGTGTCACCAAATGATTTCGTGGTACAACAGGGTACCGTAAAGGGAACTAGAGCGTTTGGACGATTACTATACTCACAAGGAAGTGGACGCGACGGAAGAGTTTTTATGAGTCCACGAATACATTTTACAGTCGAGGTGTCAGAAACCCACTGAACACCAAAGACCCTTCCTTTGGTGCTTTAGACGTAAAGTTTATTTGACGTGTCTTTTAAGACTTCTTGTCATTTAAGGATTCCTTAATTGATCTGTACAAAACCTGAAATAAAAAAAAAATTTCATTTCACCCTTTATCCAACCTAATTTCTCCCGTGTTAAAGAATTTAAAGGAACCCTTTTTTACTGTGTCTATAATAATTAGGTTACTGTAAACATTCTATAGAGTTTCATCTGTTTTTACAATCTTTGAATTTTTACATGTAAATCAATTTTAATATTATCGAACGAAGGACACTCTTGACTAGTTGATTAAAGATAAGGATATTAATTATCTTTGTAAGATTAGTGTCTCTGTTAGAAAAAAAAAAAAAAAAATTCAACAGAGACACCGTACGATTAACGATCGTCCCAAAAGTGGATACCCTTTCTCCAGGACCCTTACTTCCCCTTCCCCGTGACTCTAGACTTAAGTTCGGACACTACCTTACTGTACGACACGAGGTCTGTCTGTCCTCTCCTTCCGACCCCCTGTAGACGGTTCGTCTCTACAGTGACTCCTTGTTCTCGGTCTCCCTCTCCTGTCCCCCTCTCTATCACTTCGTCCTCCTTGGGTTTTAGGTAGAAATGTTTTCTTTGGACCCTCGTCCCCCTTCCTTCATCTTCCTTTTGTGTAATCCATGTGTATCTTAAAAAAAACTAATTGTCAATTAAAGGTTCTTTTATTAATATTAAAAGTCGGGAAGTAACACTGACTACATATACACTGAAACTCGTTGTGAAACCATTGAGTACTTCAAATAAACGTATAGACAAAGTGAAGAAACGACGCTCAAAGCATGTTTGGTGACGACTAACAAAAAAAGTGAGCTAATTAATAAGATCTTTAATTTGAGTCTTTTAAACTTTTCATCCTCGTTCTAAAACTTTGTTCTTACCGAAGACTAATCACTAATGGCAGTCACAATGGTATTAGATTAGAAGAAGTAAAGAGTCGGGTAAATGAAACTTTACCTAAAAGGATACTGGTGTCTATATACTATTTACGGAATTATATAGTCTTTTTATGTACGACTAACATAACTTATTTCAAGGTTCAGTGGTTTAAATTCCGTAATATACTTGACATTCCTCCAAAACTAACGATATTAGTTATAAAAATTTTTATTAACTGTAACTACAGAACCATTTGTTATATTGCTAATCACATAGGTAGAGTGGAAATTCGGACAGAATAGAGGGAAGGTGTCATCCTTCGTTATAGAGAAGTATACTATATCTTACAAGTCAAGTCAAGTCAACGAGTCAGCACAGGTTGAGAAACCCTGGGGTACTTAGCGTCGTGCGGTCCGGAGGGACAGGTAGTGCTTGAGGCCCTCAAGTGAGTCTGAGTGCAGGTAGCTCAGTCACTACGGTAGGTCGGTAGAATAGGAGACAGCAGGGGAAGAGGAGGACAGGGGTTAGGGAGGGTCGCAGTCTCAGAAAAGGTTACTCAGTTGACAAGCGTACTCCACCGGTTTCATGACCTCAAAGTCCAAATCGTAGTAAGGAAGGTTTCTTTAGGGTCCCAACTAGAGGAAGTCTTACCTGACCAACCTAGAAGAACGTCAGGTTCCCTATATCTTACAATCTTCGTCCAATATCTTAAAACGGTATTTTCGATTTCCTCTTTTTTTTTTTCTAATATGATAAAGGACGAATAAAATCCTTTTAGTTTTACTTTGTGAGTATAACTTTCTCAGAAGACCTAGTTCGATGTGTATACGCATATTTGAGTTCGTTCAAGTGACTAAGAGTAACGCACGCAAATAGTGAAGTGTCCATTTTCCTGTAGAGGTTTTGGACATAACTAAGACAACGGTAGAAAACTTAAAGTTACTACATTCATACAAATCACTATTGGACCTCGAAGATTAATATCCGAGGTTAGAACTGACAATAAACCGGAATTAATAATTCAAATATTTTATTTATGACGATTTAACGGAAGTTTACGAAGATTCAATTTTCGTGAAATTACCTACGACGTATAAGGACCTAAATTTCAGATTTGGTCTTGATCGATAAGATTTTTAACAATTAAGGGTGACATTAAAAATGAAATAATTTTATAGTGAGATTAAGGATATAACGACACTTTCTATTAAGAAAACTTGATTTTAGTTTCTCTCACAAATACCTATTGGAAAAAGATATATTATTTCTTTTCTATTATACTTCATATTGACATTACTTAAGAAAAACGAGGTGGGATAAAACGATTTAATAGACTTCTGAATTTTTTTTTTTTTGAACCTCATATTACGAAATGTCACAACACAATCAAGGACGACATTTGGTTATACTTAGTATATATATATATTAGGGAGAATTCGAAGGGAGGTTGAGTTTTGTAGGGAAACGATTTACTTTCTTATTTTTAGTCTAGAATCTCCTGGTACGTTCCCACTACTTCAAGATTCTCTCAGAAGACACCACATCGTTTTTTTCGTACCCAAAACTTTCGTAATGTCTGGATCCCAATTTAAAACTGAGATGAATACTATGTAACAGGTAAATCATCGATATTTTTTTCTCTTCTTGGATAGAACGTACTAATAAAGAGTCTCATGTATTCTTACATTATTATATACACTTTTGTACTAGGAACGTTTACCGATTACAATAATTCCGAAATAATGGTGGTCTATGACATGATTCCCAAAAAGTATCTAAATCGAGAAGACTTGATTAGGTGTCATATTTATACTAATAATCCGAAAAATTCCATTGATGAGGTTCTAGTCTGTTGACCAGTCAACATCTGTCTTCGTCGAGTCGTCTCTTAGATGTGAGACCTGAAATTGGTCGGAAAGAGTAGACAATCAGTTCCCTTACTCGTGAAGTTCTGACATCTGACCGTAGACTTAGTTCGAAATGGTATCTGTTTCAAACCCGGAATCCGTTTCATGAAATTAAGAGAGTTAGATTAAAAGGAGGATGAGTGTTGTCCTTACTATCATGGATGATGTATCCTTACGATGGTTCAAATCCGTCGGACTTGTGATTGAGACGTATAGTTCATGAATAATATCAAGAGCTCTTTTTATTCGATATTATACACTAAAAGTTTGACAATTAGATTTTTCTTCATAATTAGGGAAAGGAACATCAAGACACACTCCAAAAAATAAAGATAAATAAATAAATAAATAAAAACACCGTAGTTAATGTTTTACAACGATTACGACGTTGGACTGACTAAGAGTGTTTAAAGGAGATAAAATTTTATAAGCGGGACTGGGAGACATGAAAGGGAGGTTGAAAAACACAAAAAAACCAGTCCCCCTTCCAACTTTCTGATCCTGTCACTTTTAGGAAGGGGATCTAATCATTGACGTTTGGAAAAATGGTAAAGTAAAGAGAGAAAGGATACGTATATAACGACTTCGTAAAACTTTACCTAACTTCTATAATACGGCAAAGGTGTGGGGGTTGGGCTTATGAGGTGCCAATAAAGTCTTTCTCCTATACGAGGACAACAACAAATCAGTGAGTTAGATAGACTGAGAAACGCTGGAGTACCTGACATCGGGTGGCCCGAGAAGATAGGTACCCTAATAGATCCGTTCTTATGACCTCACCCAAAGGTAAAGAAGAAGTTCCCCAAGAAAGACTGAGTCCCTAGTTTGGGTATAAAGGACATAACGTTCTCCAAAGAAATGGTGACTCAGTGGACCCTTCGGAGTTTATACGAAGATGTATTGGTTTAATGGTAATAGTTTGGGTTATTTAAATTGGATCCATTTATTATAATAGATTATACGTCATAAACTTATGTCAGTCTAACGCAGTAAGCGGGGATGTTACGGGAAATAGTGACAATAAGGATTTAGATTAAATTTTGTAGTGTACAAACTAAACCGATAGTAATAGAGAAACTACCTCTTCAACTGGGTAGAAACAAAAAAGTACTGTGAACTTCCTTTTCAAATTCTGTTCTGGTCCGGTCAACGGTGTACATGGTGTCAAACATAATTGTACCAGTAAATGAGACTAGTTTGTAAAAACCGTTCAAGTGGTGATAGTGTAGACCTCGGGGTTTTCTAGTCAAACAAGGCAATGAGTGCTACACTTCAAATTAATAAACTACTTCCACCATAGGTGATCTAGAAACGTAACATTTTAGTGGGAAAAAGAAAATACTAGTTATATGTTCATCGAACTCCCCACTATCAAACTCTGGTGCACTCGTAAGATAAAGTCGTTGAAGAGTCTGTTATCCAAAATACAGGTGACTACTAGAAGTGGTCTCCGTAATCATCCTTAAGTAAAAATTTTTTTTATAGAGAAAAAAAAGATCGAGACAACTTTATTAGATCTTCGGTACTGTAATCATCATTGTTCGTGTTGAGCACATGTCTAGAACTAACGGTTTGTATTTAATAGAGAACCCCCCTTTTTTTCTTTTTGTTTGTGACTGACCCCCTCCTTTGAGAAAATTCTTTAAAGATTAAAGTTCAGACCCTGTCCGTTTTTTGTTTCATTTGGGGGTTTTGGGTCCTCTACGAGGTTGCGATCACCCCTGTACATTCTTTATGTGGTACTAGTCTGAATTCCCCGAGAGTGACCGGTTTAGACTCGTAGACTTGTTTTTTTACTGGTGTAATAAGTTATTACCGTGTTACATATATTTTTATATAATACTGAGATTCTTCTATGTATTGAGATTTAAGTAAATCTCAAATCTCCTTCACTTAAATCTTAATATCCCTCAAATTAATCGATGACAACAAAACTTTGAAGTGGACTACTAAGTTATCACAAGATATCCGGTGTCTAACCCCTCGTCGAAGACGAAACAGAAAAATGGAAAAATGAAACAGAAAAATACAAAAATGGAACAGAAAAATGGAAATGAGACTTCTTTTCTTTTATTCTTCCTTCAAAGTAACAATTATAAACCAGAATTGTGAAGGCTTGACTAAATGACTCGTCCTAACACAAGGTTTAAGATTTCGTTCCATCAGCTTGTCGAAAAGACATGGACCTTGGTTGGAAGACTCGACTGACACCTTTGAAACTCCTACGACCTAAAATTTTATATAATGTTCAACCCTCTTTTCCATTTTATTGTTTCGGACATATGAAGTTTTTTATACTGTCGACCTTTGTCTTAAGGTAAGGCTCCCCAAAATAACTTTTCCTAAATTACTTCCCTGACCAATAGTTGCACACTCGTCTTGACTCCTTATTGATCTTTAAGACTCTTGACTGGGATCATCCTTCCTTACCGTCCTTTAGTAACACCGGAGAACCGAACTACCTCTCAGTCTCGTCTCTATTGGTCTCGGTACCCCGTCCCCTACGACTCTTCCTTTTGTCTCTGTCCCTCTCCCCTTCCCCTTCTCTATGCGTGTCTCTTTATATTTCAAACCCTTTGATTAATTTCCACTCACATACACACTCTCTCTTTTGTTACCATTTATTCTTTCCAAGACGAACGTTTCGTAAACGATAGATGACCCTCCACTTCTCGACTATATCTCCTTGTTAGGTTGTGCTATTTACGATCTCCCCTCCCCATACTTGTCCTACCAGTTCTACCAAAAGTGTGACAGACTCCTATTCCCTTATCTTTTTATGTTCCTCTGGTATTTCAGGTCTGCGTATCCAATAAAATACTCTATGATCTTACGTAATTGTTTAGTACATGATATATAGGTGGACAGAAAAGTCTGAATCATCGATGGGATAACTAAGGTTGGTTTATGTTGTATGTTTAACAGAACCCTGTTATATTCTCTACTATTACTTACAACAACTTTTGTGACACCATGCAGTACGGCAATTTTGACTAGCCAACAGATTTTAGATCTTACAAATGTAGGTCCATTCACCACAAATCCCAAAGGTAAGGTTAGAATTGAAGATGTATTACGTTTATAAAGGTAAAGAATCTTATTTACGTATTTCATGATTATATTGAAGTGAATTTAAAGTGAGGCACCCATATGTACCCGGTGTTTAATTCGAATAAAATGAAAGTTAAAGAGAGTATTTATTAAAACCGTTGGTTCCCAATATCAGAGCACAGAACGAGGGTTTACTTAATTGATGGTACACTAGGGGTGGATCCGACACTACGATATAAAAAATCTATGAAGTAGAGGGTATCCCGGGTCTTCGAAAACGACTTACACTGAAGACTCATAAAACTGTAGATGACTCGTTTGGTCCGACAGGGGAGATCAAGATCAACATCTTGATCTCGTGATCTCGTGAGTCAAGACAGGTGACTCGTCAATGCGGGGAGTTTATTCGTGGTGGTGTTAACAACTGTTCAAGGTTTCCACGAAGTCGGTACCCGTGAGACTCGTGGTAAGTCCTCTTACACTTGTCTCAGGAACGTTAAAAATTTTAAAACCAAGAACGGGGAGAAACTCTTAACTCAAGACTCTCCGTGAAGATTGTAGGATACTATTTTTTCGGTGGAAGAGAGTAAATTTAAATTAAAAAACAGACATTGCTTATAGGATTAATTATGGTTCTTAATCTGTTTTATAAGAAAACACTGAGATAAAACCTTCGTCTTTTTATTTTAAAGCTTATCGTACTGAGTTATAGGTAAGGGTGATAAATGTCTATAAATTATTCCCCATAAACTCCCTTTCATATACATTATTGTATTACTTAACAAGTCAAGTCAAGTCAACGAGTCAGTACAGGCTGAGAAGCGCTGGGGTACTTGACGTCGTGCGGTCCGGAGGGACAGGTAGTGGTTGAGGGTATCAGGGGGGTTTGGGTACAGGTAGCTCAGCCACTACGGTAGGTTGGTAGAGTAGAAGACAGTAGGGGAAGAGGAGGACGGGAGTTAGAAAGGGTTGTAGTCCCAAAAAAGTTTACTCAGTCAAGAAGCGTAGTCCATCGGTTTCATAATCTCAAAGTCGAAGCTGTAGTCAGGAAGGTTACTTGTGGGTCCTGACTAATCACTAATATTTAATGAAAGTATGATAAAGGGGGGACGAAGGGTTTTTATCAAGATATTTCCTCCCCTTTTAGAGTAGGTGAACCTTTCTACACTGTACCAGAGAATCTCTATACCACAAGAACGATCCCAAAACCTATTTGACTCTACCCCCGATTCTTTCCCTAGACCTATGTCCGTTAGTCTTTTATATACTCCTTCTTTTTGTTCACAACCAGAAGAACTCCCTAGAGGTTTTACTAACGTAATCTGACCTAAAAGTCCCGACTAATGTTTTCACAAAGTATATATTTAAACAAATGATAGTCGTATTACTACGACTATCACTACTACTTGTGTCTAGTTATATCCAAAGAATACTTGTTCTATGATATCTTGTCACGAACTTAATTATCTGTAAAAGTGTGACTTAAGAGTGTTTTGACAGGATTCTTCCATGACGATAATCGAAGTAAAATGTCTACTCGTTTAACTTAAGGTTTTTATAATTCGTTGAACGAATTCAGAGGGTTGTCCATTTACCATCTTGGTCCTAAGTTAGTATTAGCAAAGTTCAGGTCTCGAACACGAAAATTCTCAATTCGATGTGACGGACGGTGTAGGATGACATCTCTAGTGTTTAAACATGAATTCTGTCGTCGACTCCCCTCTGGAACTAGGTCATTGTTCGAAATCTTCCATGTAACTGACGTCACAGATTCCCCTCACCTAATTTCACTTTTAATGGGTTGTCCATTTCCTGGATGGTCCTCCGGAACGATTACGATCCTCCTTGTACGGACTCGACCTTCTGTATCACTCAAAAGCTCTTTCAAATGTCCCTGTTCATAACAGAAGTTCAACCGATCGACTGATACAGTGTCCTGGACACGTCTACCCACAATGTCGGACACGTCACGATATTTCATGAATATGGGTCGGGATAAGGTATGTAACCTCCCACGTCCATCCCCTCGGCCTCTTCCACCCCTCTTCTTTCCTTACCTCTCTCTAAGGTTTTCGAATCTTTTCTTTCAAGAACAGGAAGTGTCCCAAATCCCAAAATAACTTCTCGAATTACCTCTGTCTAACCTTGAATACTTTTCCGACCTCTTGTTAACTTCTAGTGACCGTTAACACACTTCACTTAAGGTCACTGCGTCTCGAACCACTCTCCTCTTTTGTTTCCCCGTCCACTTCCCGCCCTCCGGAGCCTTAGTACCTCACTCCTGTGACCTTTGGGAATCTCACATTAGAGCCTCACCTGATCCTCTCCAGGGCCTCCACCCAATGGTCCGAGATCCCGGGGCTTCGAAGGTGAGGGGATCCGAGATCATGCACGAGAAGAGACGAAACGAAAGACTGTCATATCATAAATGTTCGTGGTCAGGTAAAACGGTGACAAACTTCTTTAGAGACCCACTCTAGTCAAACAACAATTTCTAACTGAGTCGACAAGCCGTAAAGATCCCCAATGAAGTCATAAAAAGTTAACGAGTGTCACAAATGTCGGAAGAGACACAACTCGGACTAACCTCAGTGAACTTTTCGAACCAATTCTACATCTAAGGACCAGGAATCTGAATCTTGTGAGACGGAACCCGACCGACACACTGGAGCAAGACGTAGTCAAAGGGGGGATCAATTGTCCTTATTATTATATATCACCTACTGATTACTCTTGGATGACATATCTTGTCTCCCCTTTTTTTTCTTCCATATCAGACAAACATCCTGTATATAATTCAATTGGAAATTTACGTAAGGTTATATGTTCACGTCTTTTTATGACAAACTAAGGTGAATATGCTTCATGGATCTTATCAGTTTAAGTATCTCAGTCTCTTATATAACCATCTACGACTTCCGGTTCCCCACTACCCCTCTACCGCTCCCCCTCACCCCTCAATCACTAATTGCCCCCGTCTCAAAGTCAAATCCTTTCACTTTTTAAGTTCTCTGCCCACTACCACTCTCAACGGGTTGTTACACTGACATGGAGCACGGTGACTTTACATGTCAATTTATACCAATTTTAGCATACAAAATATAATTCACTGAAAATGGTGTTATTTTTTGTAATTTTTTTTTAGAGAGGTGGGTATCTTAACTTTGATGTTTTTTTATTTTTTTTCTCTCTCTCTCTATTTATTATGGATGGAAATGTCCTAAAAACCTGTCCTATTTTACTTTGATGTGGATGTATGTTGTCCAAATCATGTTACGCACCCTATATCCGAAGGGTTCACCGTGACCACCGTTTCTTGAACGGACGGTTAATCCTACTACATTCTTTGGTCCCAAACTAAGGACCCAGTCTTCTAGGGGACCTCCCCCCCTATCGTTGGGTGAAGTCGTAAGAACGGACTTCTTAGGGTACCTGTCCCTTCGGACCGCCCGATGTCAGGTATCGTAGTGTTCTCAACCTGTATTGATTTCACCGAATCGTACCGTGTATCAATTCTAGCGATTAGTAATATTAATTAAGGATTACACAGTTCAAATAAAATTCATTGTATGAAGTATAAAATTTTAAAGATCACCCTGAAGACCTTTTTTCTTCTTTCTCTTGACGACGGCGTCATGAGGAAAGGTGTCTGGCGGAAGTCCCAAGGGCCCGGGGTCCAAAAGAGTGAGATTTGAACTGTCAGAGGAGAGGTCGAATGTACGAGAGAAACTCGAGAGGACCACAGGATAGCTTGGACGTCCGAGGTCGAACTACGTACAAGACCTCGGTACCACCATAAGAGCTCTTGTAATACGGTGTACTGGTAAATCAAATAAACTCATCGTAAATATGTTGACTGGACCGAAATTACCGAAGTTACTATACAGTGTCTCTTAATCTTTATGAAGAGTCTAAATGTTATTGATTCAGACAGTTTGCACAAAACGATTTTGCAACGTAGTCACTAGGCACTCTTATTTTGTTGAAGATTCGACAAGAAACTACGGAGAACACTGACTAAAGACGTCGTCTCCAACCGTTTGCAAAAGACATGTCCCTGGTCATTACTTATAAGTCCGAAACGTCCGGTATGAGAGAGACAACGTCGATATGATAAGACGACAGAAAACGTTTTCGTCAACAACCATCATACATTTGATATTATAGACATAAAGTTATTTTGAAATGCGTACCTGTAACTTTAAGCTTAAAGTACCTTAAAAGTACAGTATCAGAAGAAAAAGTAGAAAAACCTACCAGATTTTTATACTTTCCTTAAGAATTCAACATTCGACTTGTTTTTATCCTTCACTCAACCTAAACCGGGTGTCTAGTATCAAACGGTTAAGCACACGAAACACAAAACATTATCCTCTCTTTGACGGAATTACCGGTGTTTACCATGTCAGATAGGTGTTATACTAAAATTCTTGTTCCGTCAAACATATGAGAACAGGTATAGCCGTAATAAGTATTATCAGTTTTATACCTTCGTTGAGATTATAGACAGTTGTCAACTTATACCAGACACGTATGTTATCTCATGATAAGTCGGAATCTTTTTTTCCTTTGAGACTATGTACTCACTTGTTGTTGTACCTACTTGGAACTCTTGTTTTTCTGTATATGACGTACTAAGATGGACATTTGCAATGGATTTCGTCAATTCAAGTATCTTTATTTTTTGTCTCGTCACCTACAGTCCCCAACCCCCTCCCCCTTACCCCTCAACAAATTACCCATGTCTCAAAGTCAAATCTTCTACTTTTCTCAGGAACTTTAACTAACGTGTCATTATACTTACATGGATTGCGATGACTTTTTGTGATAGGCAAACTTTTTACCAATTCTACCGTCTAAAATACAATATACACATATATTTATATATTAATTCTTATTTTTCTAAGTCATTGAATTCTAAAATGTTTATTTAAGACTCTACGTTTGACTTATAGCCATACGTGCCAAGCGTTACTTATAGAGACCGAGTACACGGTAAAAGTACCACGAAGAGCGGTAAATCGGTGTAACTACTCTCGTTGTCGATACGACAAGTCAAGTTTTAGTGAAAAATTTTAGTGGTGATACCCACGACCCTTTTGACCAGTTGGTGAACATTTTCTTACTTTGATCTAGTGAAAGATTGTGGGGTGTGTTTTTATTTGAGTTTTACCTAATTTCTAGATTTACATTCTAGTCTTTGATACTTTGAGGATCTCCTCTTGTATCCGTTTTGTGAGAGTCTGTATTTAGCGTCGTCCTGGGAGATACTAGGTGGAGGGTCTTAAGACCTTTATTTTCGTTTTTATTTGTTTACCCTAGATTAATTTTAATTTTCGAAGACGTGTTGTTTCCTTTTATATTCGTTCCACTTTTCTGTCGGAAGACTTACCCTCTTTTATTATCGTTTACTTCGTTGACTGTTTGTTGATTAGAGTTTTTATATGTTCGTTGAATACGTCGAGTTAAGGTCTTTTTATTTGCTGGGTTAGTTTTTTACCCGGTTTCTTGATTTATCTGTAAAGAGGTTTCTTCTGTATGCCTACCGATTGTTTGTGTACTTTTCTACGAGTTGTAGTGAGTAATAATCTCTTTACGTTTAGTTTTGGTGTTACTCCATGGTGAAGTGTGGTCAGTCTTACCGACGCTAGGTTTTTAGACGTTCGTTATTTACGACCTCTCCCACACCTCTTTTCCCTTGGGAGGATGTGACAACCACCCTTACGTTTGATCATGTCGGTGATACCTCTTGTCACACCTCTAAGGAAATTTTTAACGTTTATCTTGATGGAATACTGGGTCGTTAGGGTGACGACCCGTATGTGTGGCTCCTTTGGTCTTAACTTTCTCTGTGTACATGGGGTTACAAGTAGCGTCGTGACAAATATTATCGGTCCTGTACCTTTGTTGGATCTACAGGTAGTCGTCTACTTACCTATTCTTTCGACACCATGTATATGTGTTACCTCATAATGAGTCGGCAATTTTTCTTAAGTAAACTTAGTCAAGACTACTCTACCTACTTTGACCTCGGCTAATATGTCTCACTTCATTCGGTCTTTCTTTTTGTGGTTATGTCATATGATTGTGTATATATACCTTAAATCCTTCTACCGTTACTGCTGGGACATACGTTCTGTCCTTTTTTCTGTGTCTACACATATTGCCTGAAAACCTGAGTCTCCCTCTCCCTCTCCCACCCTACTAAACCCTCTTACCGTAAGATTGTACATATGATAGTACATTCTTAACTTAGCGGTCAGATACGGACTACGTCCTATGTCGTACGAACCCCGACCACGTACCCCTACTGGGTCTCTCTACAATACCCCTCCCTCCACCCTCCCCCCAAGTACAAACCCTTGCGTACATTCTTAATTTCTAAAATTTTAAATTTTTTATTTTTTGATTTTTTTTTTTTTTCACTTTTTATTTATTTATTTATTTTTTATTTTATTTTATTTTATTTTAGTGGTGATACACGATTTCTTAGTGAACCTTTCGTACTTATGTTTGTACTAATTTTGTCAGGGGTCGACAACATTAACTGAAAACCCAGGATTCAATAGTAAGGGAAGATCACCATAACACTTAAGTATGGAAACGTACCGAAATACCGTTCCCCTCATGTCAAAGAAACTCGAAACTCGAACGGGTACACTAAGTAAGATTGGTTACCCCACACCCATAATCACCTGAACTTTTCACGAACGTGAAGACGGTAAAGGTATTTTTGTAAAGTCTTACTCTATATACCTTGACTGAACTGACCTGGTCTTGGGTTTTCGGGACAGGTCGGGTTGGGTCGGGTTTAAACAGTTTGGGATTAGGCAGGTGTACCTCTTCCACTACCGTGGGATGAGGTCATGAGAGCGGACCTTTTAGGGTACCTGCCTCCTTACCCTCCGACGTCAGGTACCCCAGCGATTCTCAGCCTATACTGACTCGTTGAAGTGAAAGTGAAAAGTGAAAGTACGAAACCTCTTCCTTTACCGTTGGGTGAGGTTACAAGAACGGACCTCTTAGGGTCCCTACCCCTTCGGACCACCCGACGGCAGATACCCCAACGTGTCTCAACCTGTGCTGACTTCGCTGAATCGTCGTCGTCGTCGTCGTGGACACTTTTACGAGTTACTAAGTAAAAAAGTTCGTCCTGTTTTAATAACACCGTACTAAACAAGAAAGTTCGTTATGTTTTAATAACACAGATCTCGTTCCCTATATTACAGAAACTCTTCGGATGTCGGAATGTGTCCACGTGTCTGTACTAAACAAGGAGAAGATTTGAATGGAGGTGTTTCGTCATCTACAGTTTAGACCGTACATATTCTTATTGAACTTCTTGTACTATGTTGAAACATAAGAGTCTCTGGTGACCGTCTCTAAAACCGGACCATCTGTACCACGTCACGGGACTTAATGTGTCAAAAACCTTCGTTGAGTTTGTTAAGACTACGTCCACTCAGTCTTAGTCTTAGTGAAAGGTTCACTAAGAAACCGTCGTATCAACAATGAAAGGTCCGAACATTATCGAAGTGGGATCACACCTCATAGTCACTACCGTTTTCTAAGAACGAACGTTTTCGAGTGTCCCGACTCTCTCTTAACTATCGTCTTTTTGTTTTGATTATAGACGTATAAGTTTTTCAGATATATGATTGACACGGTCGTCAGTGGAAGAGTCTTTCTAGGCTCCATTGAGATGTCCCGTTTTATCGTGGTGTTGACTCGACCGAAACGGAAGAAGGTCGGACTTTAAGTAGTCTATCTCAGTAAGGATGTCCAGTCAGTCTTTGGATTATGTAGAGTTAAAGAAGGCAGTGGCAGTATCATGGTCCGAGAGTAGTTTAGTCTCGACTAAAAAGCCTTGGAGGATTTGGTTACAAAGAGGGTGATCCGAAGGGGAAGGATACCTCGGACGGAAAGACAGTGGTTAAAAAGAGTATAGTGAGGAGTCGAGGAGATAGATGTCAATAATAAGTGGTTGTGAAACTACACTATAGGTTATAATGAGTATCAAAAATTTCTAAAAAAAAAAAAAAAAATCACTGTTTTGTCAACATACCAATTCAAGTAGTGGACCGATAGTGAGTTCTTGGATCGTCGAAAAGGGTAGAATTCTGACTAGTGAAGTTATTGTGGAAAACACTATCGTAGAGTAGGAACTGTTGAGTAGTGGAAATGATATAAATCGAACACAAGTTAAATCACCAATGGGTTTATGGTAGAAATCTTACGGGAAATTAATAAAGAAATTTATGGGCAAACAACACAAAGGTTTTACCTTTTCGTGAAAATATAAACAAATTATAGATGGGAATCTCGACCCTATGATAACTAGGGTATCATGACCCACTTGGTTTGACTTAACACCCTAACTTGTAAAACCTTACATATTACTACCTTCATTATTATCGTTTAGTTTTATTCTCGTAAACTTTAAACTCACTTCTGAAAAATACGGGGCCCATTATACGATAAATTAATGTGAAAGACAAATTAAATGAGAAATGTTGTTAGGTCTTCCTTTCACGAGTATCATAACAGGAAACAGTCTACTGTTTTCACTTCCTACTCTAAACAGATTCCATTGTCACGAAGGACCACTCCTAAACTGGATTCTGTCTCGTTACCCGATAAAGAAATGGGACGGACGTAAATTTGATTCCAATCTTCCTGACTACGACTTCGACTTTGAGGTTATGAAACCGGTGGAGTAAGCTTCTCAACTGGGTGACCTTTTCTGGGACTACGACCCTCCCTAACCCCCGTCCTCCTCTTCCCCTGCTGGGTCCTACTCTACCGACCTACCGTAGTGGCTGAGCTACCTGTACTCAAACTCACTTGAAGTCCTCAACCACTACCTGTCCCTCCGGACCGCACGACACTAAGTACCCCAGCGTTTCTCAGCCTGAGCTGACTCACTGACTTGACTTCGTCGTTATACTCCCGAAGGGATTATCGAGTCAACCATTTCTTGGACGGACGTTATATCCTCTGGACCCAAACTAAGGACCCAATCCTTCTAGGGGACCTCTTCCTTTACCGTTGGGTGAGGTCAAACAATAAAACTAAAAGAAATGTAGTAATTTTACTACTCTAAACGATCTCAATTTCGAAACGGTTAAATGTAATTATTTTCCGTATAAAATCGATGAATTTTGGGTAAAGTGGATAATCATTTTTTCTTTATCTTTAACATTATAGTGGATTACGTATCTCAACGAGACTGGTTATTTCTCGTTTTAAGTCTATTTCCCATATTAAGTCTCCGACCTGTCTCATTAGTTAATTCCTTACAAACGATTATGTCACTACCACTACCACTACTCAAAGACGTCTCTGGGAGAAAGACTTACCCGTTTGTGAAGATCCGACATCAGGAAAGAGAGTCCCCCTTTTTTTTTTCTATATCATTTCCTAGCAGTAAGTATAAATGAAATAGACATACAAAAACAAATTTTTTTTTTTGTTGTTGGTCAAAATCTGTACCACTGAGAGATCTTACTAAACGTTTTATTTTATCGTAAAAGTCGTGAAATGCCTGAGTTGAAAGACTTTCATTTTTAGAACCTATTGAAAAATTTAGCTCTATCTATATGTATAAGTACGGTAATACGTTTCCTTTAGGAAAGTCTGTACCTCTGGATCCTGAGTCGACTTTATAGACATGTCATTAAACTTCCTTTAGTATTTGACTTTTTATATGATTTACATGATGAGTAGAGGGATAAAAGGAGACAAGTCATGTCGTCAAGACCATCCAAAAATAAAAGAGTGACTCCTGACGTGACGAGAATTTATTTGTACTAATATCGGATCTTCTCGATGTCTGACGAAGTCTACGATTTTTATTTTATCAATTTTACCTCTCTGAAGTTAATCTACGTCCGACGAGTTGTTAAATTGAAGATTAACAGAACACCAATAAGGTGTTGATCCTTAACTGGTATAAGGCAAATTTCCTCTAACTTCCAGAGTCTTTTTTTATTCTTTACTTCACCTTCAAAAAAGAATGGTTTAGGATTAGGGGTCTTCGTACTCATTTTTATTAGTATATAGAGGAGATTTTGTTTTTATACCTAAGGTCAGTGTAGAATCTTAACAGAGAAGAGTTTTCTCGAATCATTATAGGGTCAATGCCTCTAAGTTCGTTTAACAAATGCTCATTACCACAAAGTCACTTTTGTAAGTGAAGAATAACTGTTACTGTCATTGTTTATCAAGAATTATTTCATTTTAAATCAAGAAAAGAGTCAAAGGTGAAGTAAGGTACTTTTAAGAGTTACGGTATCCGTAATTAACCTATGAAAGATTGAACAAAAGAATTGAACTCTTTGTACGACAATGAAATATTTCAGACTGATAAACATAAAGAAAACCGAACACTATAACTTAACTTTTCTTCGTTAAACTATTAAGTCACACTTCCGTTCATATAGTAAAAAGTATAATACAACCACTTTTCCGATAAAATTTTCGTACACTTCTCATATCTTTTTTATATGTCTATATCCTTTTTTACATTAATATATATAAATATCAGAACGGTGGGGTCTGGATTTAGGTATCAATAAATCTATATATATTGTAAATCTATAATAATCATAGGGTTAGAGTACGTGTGACTTTATTTCAGAGCTAATAACCCACCCACTTCACTCAAAATTCGTTGAGTTCACCTGTTAGATCAAGCGTTGTGTCGTATAAAATGACTGACCTAGAAGATCCTAATACACCTATAAAAAAGAGAGGCATGGAACGGAAGACCCGAAGTGAGTACAGACATAAGAGTTAATAGTGAAGTGGATGAAAGAAACTCGTTAAGATTGAAACGTAAGACAAAATTGGTGGTAAATGTGTGACTACTAAAGTCACACACATACATAAGTTTTATATACGTATACAGATTTATATGTATATACATACAATTCATACACACATACACATAATTTCAATGGGCATTCGATATCTTAGAAATGTTGGTCAACGACTGACGTGTACAGAGAGGTGGGACTTCTGGGTGTCTACAAGTTTCAGTTATATGGATTTTGGTTTGAACTTACATTTACAGATTTAACGATAAGAAAGATGGAGTCAAAAAGCTAACCACCGTAGGTAAGATAGTTGTTTACTCTTTTTTTTCCCCCCCCCCTTAAATTAGTTATGAAAAAGAATTAAGAAGGAAGAGATAGGTAAGTTGGGTAAAGATTGTACTAAGTTCCAAAATTTGATGAATTAGAAATAAAAGTAACCACATAAATCCAGAAAATTTAGAAAGAAACCTAATAATCTTGTGGGAGGATTGGTAAAGGATATTTTTTATACAGACTATATTTTTCTAATCGTACACTCACAAAACCCCCTCCTCCCTTCTTATATCAAAATACATTGGATTAGGAGTCAGTGGAGGTAAATAAGGAGAAGAGACGATAAGTTTTATGAGTCTTTAAGATTATTTGGTTTGAGAAAGTTTAAGGAGACTCAAGAGAGTGTAAAAGGTAGTTGACCTCACGAAAAAGAGGTAATCAACGGATCCATTAGGGGACAAATGGGAATGTTTGGTATGAGTCTAAAGTGAAGTAAACTTCTGCAAAAAGACTCAGTCTTTTTTAATTAGTGAAGGACACAAGACTAATATATAAAGACACATCGTTTGTTGGGGTTTTGAATCATCAAATTTGACTGTAGGTAAAATACTACAAAGGACTAAAACACCCAGTCCTTCAACCTGTCACGAGTTAACCGACCGAGTAATGTGTTATGTACCAATGAACCACTCTAAGTCGACCATCGACCCGTCCAGACTCATAAATTATGCCAAAGTGAGTGTTCGACTCGTGGACCTACGATAACAGGAATTCAGCGATTCAGTACATACTGAGAAAACCCTGTGGTATCTGACTTCGGGAGGTCCGAAGAGACAGGTACCTTACAGGGTCCGTTGTTATGACCTCACCCAACGTTAAAGGAAGAGGTCTCCTAGAAGGACTAGGTCCCTAGTTTGGACACAGAGGACGTAACCGTCCGTCCAAGAAATGGTGACTCGGTAACCCCTGCGGAAACGTAAAACTACCCTTACTAACTTTTCGTTCCGAGTTTACTTGGGGGATAAAAAGAGGGACATCAGAGTTATCGAGAGGTACACTACAGAGGTCGTCTCGTTATCTCGAAGAATGTACTGTCGTATTGAGATAATTAGAAAAGATGTCATTTGTAAGTAGACTTGAAGTTCTAGAGTAAAAGTTTTGTGACAAGTCATACATAAATAAACCAAGTTTACATTCTATATTTAAAGTATGTCCTACGTTTGTCATATAAGGACTTTTTAGAATCGTTAACTAGTAGAGACACTAGGTGATTTTTAGTTCCTTTCAAAGATGACAGACAAATATTGTGCGGGTGTACGGTCAAGTCCCTGACTACATATTTGGAGAAAAAAAAGGAAATATTTCTACCACAGTCCTTAACTATCTTTTCGTCTTATCACAACTCGTATCCTCATACATAGTCCTCTAGGTTAGTGACTCACCGGAATCAATTGATAGGTAAGATACTTAAGTCTTACAGTTATCGAGTGATAAACCTTAGTAAGGTTTAGACAATAATTAAATAGTAAAGGGGTATAACTTTAGATACATAACAGTTTACGGTTTATGTAAACCAGGAACTTGTTGTACCTAAATTTGACACATCCAGACGAATGTACGTCTAAAAAAACTTATTTATATAACCTTTTTAAAACCTTCTAAACGTTGTTAAATTTTTTGAACATTAGTTGAAGGATCGGATCTTTACAAAATTTTTTAATTCTTAGATACATACATCTATTATCGGATAGGAATGTGTCCGTATTTCACTACAAATTATATTTTAATCACACAATCAAAAGAATGTCGAAATATTGAAATGAAAGTTTCTTAATATAATCGTATGTATCAGACCAAACTGATTTCCCGTGTCTTTCGGTTTCAACAACCTTATTGATTCCTTTACTTACTTATTTCCTTATAAAACACTCATATTAAAGGATTATTCAAGTAAGGGAACATTAACTTCTTTGATACATAGTCGGATAGTAGTATCCATTCACAAAAAATTTTTTTTACATCGTTACAAAATTTGTGACACCATACTTGTACTGACATTATAACGTATGGTCTTTTTAGAATGTTGGTAAGCATTACATTTTCGTTCCAATAAAACTTCGTTAATATAGTTAATGTGATCCATGGTATATCATTAGTCTCACGTCGAAGAAGTAATAGTAACGGACTTGACAATATTGACATTTGTTATACTTAATGAAAAAGTGTAATAGAAAAATAAAAAATACAGATCACAATCATTATACGTATCGTAGATCTCACAAAACAAAAGTATATTTTGTTATAACTATATCCATGTCTGTCTGTTATATAGAACATCTGTCTACTGTTTGATTACTATATCTATTTATGACATGTCATAATAGTTATTCAAAAGAGAAGTAATACTAAAAGAATTATTGTAAAATGAAAGAGATCGAATGAAATAACATTTTTGTGACACACGTTACGTATATTGTATTATTTTGCACAATTGGCAGACACAATAACCATTCCGAAGACCAGTTGTCATACGATAATTCGTCAAGTCAAAATTCTTTCAGTTTTAAATATGTATAAAAACTGGAGTGTGTGAGACACAGGGATTGAGGAAGTACCAAATTCCCAATTAACATTACTATGAAAAACAAATTTTTGTGGGACGTGTTCATAGAGATGACTACTAAGACACAACTGAGAAGAGTCCCCGGGTAATAGAGAGGTCCCCAAACCTCTCGAAGACCTGACCACTTGTTTGTGGGTGGGTGTACGTCCCCCTCACTGCAGGAGTTTGAGGTGTCCCCGTCTTCGAGGAATGGAACCCTGAGGAACTCTGGAGTGGAAAACTTAAAGAAGTAACTGACAAACAAGGATAGGAAATTATAGGAAATATTATATGACTATTAGACCATCCATTTGAAAAGGACTCAAGACACTCAGTGGGATCTTTTTATTAGGTGGGTTCCTCAGTCAGTACCCTTTAGACACTAAGCGTAAGCAGTCAGTCTTCATGTCCATTGCTGGACCTAAAAGTCACAGATTGACTAACATCCCGAGGGTCGACCTCAACGTCTTATCGAATCACACCCTTTGGAGGTGTGTGTAAACCTTATGTCTCATAGCGCACTCATCACTTTCCTTTTACTGTTACAAAGGTATTGTGAAGCATACTTCAAAATGTCGTTTTTAGGAATGTTAGTAAACTTGATAAAGGTTAGAAAGATGAGATTAGATAGGTGTGAACGATGACTAAGTCAGAGGTACTTTGTTCCGATATATCCGAAACTGTTAACTGGGATTAAAAAAAGGTCCTATATGGAATAATAAAATTAGGTCGCTCAGAATGGTGAGTGACAAGAGGTCCTTATAAAACCTATAAAGAGTGAAAACGAGATCTAAAACGAAAACGAACATAAAGTTTATGTACGGAGTGGAGCAAACGTATAGGTACTCATAAAGTGTTTATAGGTAGAAGATACTTCGAATTAACTTAGGGGCATAGTTTTCCGAGAGAGGTGTGAACTCGACTGTATTACGAAGCGAGTACGAAGACGAGGAGAAATAACAAAGAAATTACACTCCTTATCTCCGAAATCCCCCTTTATTTGTAACTAGAGGAATGATCCACTTACATCCGTTCATAGGATTGAAGTGTCGTAGTATTTGAGTGGACATTTTATCCCACCTTCCATTCTCGGTAAGAATGGAACACTTTTAATGACACTCCTATTTTACGTTGGTTTAAATACTTCTCTGGTCACGTCTCGACCAGGTTCTTACTTACTGTTGATAGTAAGAGTAATTCAATCTATATTTAAATTTTTATATATTAATTATGTTATATTTTACTGTCTCCGAGTTATTGACTGAGATTAAATTTTTGATCTCCTTAGTCCTTAAGGGACCGTAAGGTCACCGGTCATGAGGTGTGAAAGTGACGGTTCCTGGACTCAAGTTATACTAACCCCTTGACTCTAGGTTCTTCGGTGTACCATACGGAATTTTTTTTTTTTTTTTTTTTCTGATCTTTTTAGTAGTGAACTTTTAAAAAAGAAGGTGAACATCCATTCGGTGGATGACACTACTACTCCTACTGGTGTAATGTGTCAAAATCTCCAAAATGACGTGTTTATTGGTTACCCTATAGTCAGCGATGTTTAGATGGTAGCATTGCTTAAACTTCACCGACTTTTTTAATCTCGTCCGTTATTTATGGATTCCGAAAGGTCGACAGTCGTTTTACGATTGGACGAACTTATAAAAGAGCCACAGACAAAATTTTGGTACTCCCGACTCCATGACTTTAAACACTAGGGTTTGATTTGAATCATTCTGTGTTTATTGCCACATTTACAAAACCAACACAATGGGTAGGATGAAACCAACTACCCTGAAACCCTTTGTCTGTCACTACAGGTACTGACTAGTGACTGTGTAGGACATAATTAGTTGATACCTAACACGAACAGTCTTTTTAAACTGGAGACACGATAAGCACCGAGTCTTACACTATAACTATACCGTTTACTGTACCGCGAGTTTTCTCTGGTATCAGGAATTAGACTCATGAAATGGTCGTTTTGATTAAGATTATAGTGATGTAAAGGTACTCCGGAAACCGGTTGTAGAGTTTGTAGAGATAAGTCAGTTACTTATCTTTTCCCTTAAACCCATATTATACCCTCGTTCACCCTTCTCTTTGGAAAAACTAAAGTGTCACGTATACTAGGATTTTTCTTGATCTTTTTAATATCAACTCCTAAATGGATCATCAAGAAGGGAGCCAAACTAGGATTTGTGAAAGTAGAAGTCGAGGACCCCACTTCATAAGGGAGACATTTGAAGATAAGGTGGGTGAGAGAAATGAGGATTGGAAAATTTAAGTTCTACTTCTGATTCGAGAAAGATGCTGTTCATAAGTTGTAATCGGTAAACGTTATCCACTCCGTCGTAAACCGAACTATATAAGGTCCTTTATTAAATAATATCGTATGGGTTACATAAGATTAAACGTTATAAAATATCTTTTGTGTAAGTCTGAGTTGTCTTAAGATGAGAAGGGGAAAGAGGGATCAAATATTTTCAAAGGAGTGAGTAGTTTACCTCTATTATCATATGAGGAAACTTTCCAAAACTTTTATAATTTATTCTTTTAAGTGTGTGTCAAGGACCATAGATTATTCGTAAAATATTTAATACACACGTACACGATTCAGCGAAGTCAACACAGACTGAGAAACACTGGCGTACCCGATATCGGGTGGTCCGAGGAGACGTGAGATATTTCACAGCAATAGAAATTAATACAATGGACCGTTCATAAACAACTTGTAGATAAAACGTGTTACGGGTCCCTAATTTTTCTAGTATTAAGGACGGGAGTTCCATAAGAGGACGGTCTTCTTCATTGTACCAAAGAATGTTTTATTCTACTTTTATTCATCTACGATACTCTCGAGACTCCACCTACTGGACTGAGTCAGACCCTACCTCCTTCTACAGTCCTTCCGACGTGTCCCCTCCACTTCAGAATTTGTTGAACCATTCATATCTTAACTGAACCATTATTCCCGAAGGGACCACCGAGTCACCATTTCTTAGTCGGACGGTTTCAAACTCGGGACCTAGTCCTTCTAGGGGACCTCCCCCTACCGTTGGGTGAGGTCATAAGAACGAACCCTTTAGGGTACCTCTCTCTTCGGACCACCCTATGTCAGGTGCCCCAGAGTTTCTCAGTCTGTACTGACTCGCTGATATGTTACTTCTTCCACTTCCTTTTGTAACTTTTCCGGGTCTTTAGTCTCTTTCGGATCACATAGACTTTTTGACTTTCCCCGATTCGTTTTGCCAAATCTTACACAACCCCCACCCTTTTCTGTCCCTCTTTCCTCCGAAACCTCTTTCTTCCGACCGTACTCGTTTCTCGACCCCGGTTCTCGGAACACACGGTCCCAATCCTCCAACTTAAATTTCGACTTCCTTTAACCATCCGTGTCTTTTAAAATTCCCTCCCGAACCCTTACTGTCCTAATTTAGGTGCAAAGTTTTCTAATGACTGTCATCGGTCCTACCTAATCTCTCCTAATATGGCTTCTTTCCTCCGGTCAAGCCCTCGATAAGGTTGTCGGGTGTGAGTTTCTCCATTTGGTCCGCCCTCCCCTTTTGCCTTCCAAATCTAACTCACGAAACACAATCAGACAACGAAAAGTGAGTCAGTTACACTAGAATAAATAAATCAAAACTTTAAAACCATGAATTTTTAAATTTTTAAAACAAGGAACTCTCATGTGTAAAGATTTTAATAAGAAGACAGAATAAGAATCAATCTTTGACGTTTTGTCACACTTAATTAACTTCTCGAAAGGTCCATCGACTCACATTTGTTTATTTTCACTCGTTCGTCTTTATTAGTCTTCACTGATGTGACATAAAAACCGAACGAGACATGGCCAGTATAACGGGTATACGGAGTGTTCGTTGTTTTTCTTTTTCACTTCATATAGTTTGATTTTACGACGACGCGTTGTTTCCTCCGGTTGTTTCACTTTTCCGTCGGATGCCTTACCCTCCTTTATGAACGCTTAGTATGTAGACTATTTCCCAATTATAGATTTTATCAATCTCTTGAGTACGTTGAGTTGTCATTGTCGGTTAATGTGTTTATTCATTTATTAAAATTTTACCCGTTTCCCGGGCTGATCTATAAAAACGTTTCTTCTGTATATTTACCAGAAATACTTTTCTACGAGTTGTAGTGATCAGTAGTCTGTTTACCCTTAGGTTTGGTGTTACTCCATAATGGAGTATGGACAATCCTACCGATAATACTTTTTCCTTTTTCTTTTTGGTTCTCTCTTCCCAACCACTGTCACACCTCTCTTCCCTTACGAACACGTGAGAACTACCCTTCCTTTTAACTATGCCGGTTATGTCCTGCTCCAAAGGCGTTATTTAAATGTTTATCTTAATAGTACATTAGGTCGGTAGAGTGAAGACCCTTATATAGGTTTCTTTTACTTTTGTAATAGAGATTCTCTATAGACGTAAGGGTCCAAGTAACACCGTAACAAATGCTATCGGTTCCATACCTTTGTCAGAATTACAGGTAATCCCTACTTACCTATCTCTTCTAAAATATATATATATATATATATATATATATATATGTTGTTTTATAATAAGTCGATAAATCTTTTCCTTTAAACTGCAAATACTGTTGTACCCCTATTGCAACTACTGCAATACGATTTTTTTATTCAGTTTCTTTCCATGACATACTAGAGTGAAAGTACACAATAGACTTTTTCAACTTGAGTACTTTTGTCTCTAATCTCACTACCAACGGTCCCTGAGTCACCCCTCCCGTTACCTCCATAATCAGTTTCCTATGTCTGAAGGTCAATATTCCACTTATTCAAGACCCTTAAATTGTAAACTGTACCACTAATATCAATTGTTATGGTGACATATGACCTTTAACCGATTTTCTAATTTAGAATTTACATAAGTAGTGTTTTCTCTTTTTTACATACACTCCACTAACTACACAATTGATTAAAATAACACCGTTAGTGAAATGTTATACATACATATAGTTTAACGGTATATAAAATTTACATATACTAAAACGAAAAGTTAATATGAAGTTACCTCGACCCCCTCCTCACTTCTTTTTTTACGGAGTTCCGTTCATGATTCCTCCGTCCATCGTATGGAAGTAAAATGGATCGTCTAAGACGGGAGCTCTCTCCCGATCTTAAACGGTTTCGGTGGGTGGAGTAATCTTCACCTCGACCCGGTGGTACGGACGGTATAGAGGTCTAGTGTAATCTTCCTTAAACCTGTAAATGGAGGACCCCTCCTCATCGAACTTAAGAAGTCCCTTTCTACCCTCACCACTAATTGAAGGACGAGGTTTCTGTAATACGTCTTATAAAGATTTGGGATCCTTGAATAATGTGTGTGTGTGTGTGTGTGTGTGTGTGTGTGTGTGTGTGTGTGTGTGTGGAAAGTACACCCAACCCCACTTTTTAGAAAATCTTCCTTGGATCTCTATTCTCTCCACCTCAAGTGCAAGATAGTGAAAGATAGATTCCCTGTTTGAAAGAGTCAGAAAGTCATTGTGAAAGGGATTCAGTGTGTATGTCTGTAGGAGAAGTGTGAGAGGCGTAAATGGAGGTTTCTTTTAATTGTCTCAAAGAATATCGTATGTCCTTTGTATCGGTCACTTAGGAAACTACGACCCAAAATTGGAGTCCTCTCTCGACCTGACCCTAAGATCGTGGTCTGGTGTAGTTCATTGTACCCACTATTTCTATTCCCAACTAGTTTTACATTTTCCTTGTCGTTATTTAAGGTAGGTTTGGTCCTAAGTAGGACCCGAAAATGTCCATTTCCGCCAATTGTGATGATGAACAAAGAGAGGTAAGTCAATATAAAAGGTTCATGTAACATACTACGGACTGATTTCTCAATTTAAGAAGACGAAAATTAGAAACCATACGAGAACTATTGGAAATGTTCGTCCAATCTATTACATAAATCACGAGGTACAAAGACCCAAAACTAGAAACAGAACGACTATAGGATGATACGGAAGAAAAAAGGAGAAAAGGAATTGTTTCCTCTGATCGTTATATAATCTGTAAATAAATGGTTTTTAATCAACAATCACCTAATTCTATTATAAAAATAGGGTAGTTCCGATCCTTATTACTGTAGTATTGCCACAAACTTCGTAAAGAAGTCAAATGTGTAAATAGATTAAGGAAAAGAAAAAGAAAAGGAAAGGGGTGGGGATTAGTCGGGACATCTCTGAAATTCCTGTCCAAATTAGTTCTACTCTTTTGTGTTTATTTCTATTCAGTATATTGAACGGTCAGTTATCCATGATATATACAAGAAAACCTAACGTATGGTTCCGAGACTGACGGTCGGTCATCCAGTCACTTTAAATCTTGTTAATTATTAATCTACATGTATATACCCTACCCTCACTCATCGTTTTAGTTTGTGAAAGTTAACACATTTGTTTTCTCAACTCGTTTAAAAATTACAAACATCTCACTATTTGTCACTATAAATTGACTGAAAATATAATGGAAAGTATTTCTGACCTTTGACGTTTTCAAACCTTAGGTTAGTTTCTAACCCAGAAGATGGGAAGAGAATATATTACGAAAAGGGAAACTTTACCAGAACGATAAATTTATCTTTTTTTAAAGTCGTTCGTTTATAGAATACTATAGAATCGGTGAATATTTAGTGGATAATAAAATATCTTTCTTTATTTTTCGAAATTGGAAAGGAACCGATAAGTATAACTCTTATAAAAGAAATGACAACATTTAACTGAATTGGGAATCGACTTGACTCTAATATATCCTAAAATTTTGCACTCTGTTACGTATAATTTCTGATGAGGATGATGAGATCCTCAGTTAGAAACAGAAGTAAACAGTGTTTAAGGAGGGTGTAAGGACCGAAAAGGTTCTGTTGTAATTGTTAATGATTTCTCCATTTCTTTTATTATAGACGAAAATTTTGTTAATTTTAGTCATATCTCACTTTTAATCTGATTAATTAGGTAATAAGTTTAGTTTGTAATATATCGATGATAATTCACTCGGTTTAGACTTATGAGACGACATTAAAAAAGGATGGTTAGTGTACGTTTAATATGTAAAAAGGAGGAGAGAGGGGTTTAAAGACGAGAAAAGTAAACTCGTCGTAACTCTACGTAACTTATTTATAATTAATCGAACTACATCTAGTTTAAATAAAAGTAAGATTTCTTTTTTTAGTGAACGAGTCGAAGAGATAGGACTGACCCCTGAAACAATAGTGGGTATAGAAAATTTGTGTGTCGTAGGGGAAGAAGGAAGAATAGGTCTGACAGTAGTTTGGAAAAATGGAGAACGGGTTGTCAGAGAATTTGGCATAGAGGAGAATCCAGAGAAAACAGTTTCGGGCATACAACTAATCCAGAAGAGAACAAACGAAATTTGAGGAACTAAAAGGAAAGGGACGAACGGTAGAGAAAAGATCTTGATAGAAAACAAAGACTCTAAAGATAATTTCGTAATTTTTATAAAAAAAGAAAGATTTACTTTAAAATTTACAGACGGATTATTCGTGGGGTGACAACGGTCCTTATTCCTTATCTCTATAGGTAAACCGAATGGTACACAAATAGGATAATAAAAGTCCCTTCCGACAATATATAAAAAAATTTACGTACGATCACAAATCTTTATATCCTGTAATTATAAAGAATATAAATAGTCAATGGATGATATATGGTCGGTAAAGTATCTTTATTATAAATGGACATTGTTGAAAAGTCCGTTATTCGTGATAGAGGTAAAAGGTTGACTTCCCTGACTTACGTCTATTAACTGAACTGAAACAACGTATAGTATGTCGGGGGAGTAATTGTTGGTGAGTAGAAAGTAGAGGTGTAACGAGTAAATAAAGAAGACACTATTTGAAGCAATACAGTCGAGGTCAGAGAAGTTCTAAAAGATTTTCTTGACTCGACTGGTCTTTATACCAAGAACCGAGTTCTCACTAAAAAATGTGGGGGACGTCGTTTCGAGACCTGAACTTGATACTCCTTTACTCGTAACAGAACGAAGAGTCGATCTGTAATTTCCACACCAAAACAGATGAAAGGTAATCATTTTTACTTGACAAGGAAATTTAAATTTCCGTCTCCTACTCTAAATTCTATTTCTGTAAAAACTTTCTTCATCTTTTTTTAAACTTCTGTAGACTTCTCCATCCAGATCCCTCACTCATGGGTTCTGTTCTTTCTTTAACTGATCCGGAAGTCCTTTTCTGTCTGCAATCTTGTCGTTTTAGAATTAAATATTTCTATATCTTTCTCAGTTTATAAGAGGAATGAAAGATCCTAGCGGATAGATTTTTACACAGGAAAAAGTACGAATAAGTATTAAACTAGTAAATAACTCGGATCTCTTTTAATAAAGGTAAATTAGAAATATTATTAGTGTACTCAAACTATCAATAAAGGTAAAAATTACACACATTATTTATTCAGAATCTCTTCAATTCACTAAAAGGATTGTAATGAACAATCGTCATCCATTTTTCCCCTCTTAAACTTGGGTTCAGTGAGACTGGAGTTTTCAATCCCGATAATTTGTAATGGGAGTTGACGAAAAAGATTTCCAAAAGTATATAGATGAAACACGGTGACTCATATTCTCCTACTTAATCTTCAATAGGGATTGTGTGTTTTTTCATTTTTCAATCCCAATAATTAGTAATGGGAGTTGACGAAAAAGGTTTCCGAAGACACATAGATGAGACACAGTGTCTCCTATTCTCTGACTCAATCTCCAATAGGGACTACAGTTTTTTAACTAACGAGTTTTTTCCTTCCAACTGTTCTCTTTCTCATAAAACAATACACCATTCCTCAATAACGTCTCTTTAATCGACTCCCAACATTTAGATGACCCAGTATCTTTCGTTAAAAAAAAAGGATATGGGACGAGGGTAGTGGTAAGACATTTTCGTCTAACCGGTTTCGAAAGAAGAGATCTTCTAATAAATCCTTATTAAGTGTATTAATGTATTCGTCCTCCACTCTCGTTTTCCGTTGTGACCAACTTTCCGTCTCTTTCTTTCTTTTAATACAACAACAGAAGTAGAATTCTTACAATTCATTTGTAACATTTTTTAAGTATTATAAAACTCGAATTTTACAATTACTATACAAAACTTGGTAACAGAAAGGGTTTCCTGGGAATAATAATAATAATGAATTCCCCTTTCCTTACTATTCCTTCTCCTTTCTTTATTGTACATAAACTTCTATAAACTGATTCACAATCTGAAACACAAGTCTTGAAATATTTTACTGGAGTACATAAGCTATGACAGTTGTGTGGTTTTTCCATCCGTAATAGTAAAGGTAGAATGTCTGTTCTTTTGTCTCCTCATATCTACTGACACAGAACGGGGGCCAGTGTGACAATCAATAATCTCAGTTTTCAGTTTAGATCTGGGTATTCTGTAGTTTCAAGTACAGAAAAAGATTGTGGTGGTGGTACCTTGAACTGGTACACGTGAATAATGTGACCTTCATACATGGGTGTTAGGTAAAGGGAAAAGGACTCACCCTCGGGAATGACCCACTTTAGTTTAGACTATAACGGTGGATATGACCCGAAATAAAAACCGAAATTTTCCCGTGTCTCTCACATCCTTTTATGATTACCTTCTCCTTCTTTATCGAGGTTGGACTAACAACTAGAACCCAGTCCTTTAAACAGGAACAAAACTGAGTCGTTTCAGTGTATGAGAGTTATAATGATTGATTTCTTGTATAAAGTCACATACTAAAATTGTTGACTATAAATAATTCGTAAAGGATGTTCGGGTTGTGAAGTTAGTGGACGTCAAGACTGGTGTTGAGTCCTCTTGTTCATAATAGTTGGTGACAAATGGTTGCTCTTTTTGTCTCTAACCTGTTACTTATTTAGCGGTCTTCACGATTCGGATTCTGAGATCGTGGTCGTGCGCACCGAAATCTCGACCAGATATCCTGACTCTTCTTTTTTATTTTTCCGATCTCACAAGGTCTTAAGGTCTGGACGTCTGCACTGGTCCCCTTGACAGACGTAAGACTGGGAGACTTTTCCCTAATACTAAAACAAAAAAAAGTCATTACTACTGTTTCAGAAGGAGTGTTTGTTAAGGTACTTGTTCGAAAAAAATGACTTGAGAAGGTGTCTTCTTTTATAAAAACGGGACTATATCTTTTTTTCCATTCATACAGAGTTGTTTCTAACGTTTCTGCACATTCGTAAAGGAACCATAATAGAAGAAGACCGATGTATCGTTATCCAGTTATATTTTATCAATTTTTATTATAAATCTATATGTTTATTAGGTACACACCATTTTTATTTAATATATTTTCATACTATTTTTATGAGGGGTTAGGTGGATAACAATTAGAGATAGGAGGTCTTTTATTATTAAACGACATATAGACTAAGTTATAAAGTAAACCTTATTTCTAAACCATAACATTCCCTTTATACTTCGTCCGATCTATAATTTCTTAATAATAAATCGATCGTTGTGAACGTGCCTCGTTCCCCCTCGAAGTCAAGTCAAGTCAAGTCAGAAAGTCAACAGAAGTTGAGAAACACTGGGGTACTTAGTGTCGTGCGATCCGGAGGGACAGGTAGTGGTTGAGGGCCTCAAGTGAGTCTGAGTACACGTAACTCACCCACTACGGTGGGTCGGCAGAGTAGGAGACAGTAGGGGAAGAGGAGGACAGGGGTTAGGGAAGGTCGTAGTCCCAGAAAAGGTTACCCAGTTGAGAAACGTACTCCACCGGTCTCATAGCCTCAAAGTCGGAGTCGTAGTCAGGAAGGTTACTTGTGGGTCCTGACCAGAGGAAGTCTTACCTGACCAACCCAGAGGAACGTCAGGTTCCCTGGGAGTTCTCAGAAGAGGTTGTTGTGTCAAGTTTTCGTAGTTAAGAAGTCGTGAGTCGAGAGAAATATCAAACTGAGAGCGTAGGTATGTACTGATGACCTTTTTGGTATCGGAACTGATCTACCTGGAAACAACCGTTTCATTATAGAGACGAAAAATTATACGATAGATCTAACCAGAATTGAAAGGAAGGTTCCTCATTCATAGAAAATTAAAGTACCGACGTTAGTGGTAGACGTCACTAAAACTTCGGGTTTTTTCATTTCAGACTGTGACAAAGGTGACAAAGGGGTAGATAAAGAATATTTTGTAATTTTTGTAATTCTTGTGTATTAAAAAAAGACAAAAAAGGGAGAAGTTCTTTGTCTAATAAGGTTCTATAAGATGAGAGTATGGTGTGCGTAGGTCAAGAAACACTACAGAAGGGTTAAGATGAAGGAACCTGTTACAGAGGAAAATCTGGAAGGAAAAAGGAGGGACAACGAGGAGAGGATCAAGTCTGGAGGTAAAGAGGATGAACCTGTCAACACTCTCTAAAGAGTATCTCGAGAGAGGTGGACTGAGAAAGGACGAGGGTAGTCACGATGTTTTTAGTAACAACAACAACAACAAGTCAGCGATTCAACACAGACGGAGAAATACTGGGGTACCTGACGTCGTACAGTCTGAAGGGACAGAAAGTAATAGAGGATCTCAAACGAGTTTGGGTACAGGTGACTCAACCACTACGGTAGGTTGGTAGAGTAGGAAACAGTGGAGGAAGAGGAGGACGGGAGTTAGAAAGTGTCGTAGTCCCAGAAATGGTGTAGTCCAGCCGTTTCATAACCTCGAAGTCGAAGTCGTAGCCAGGAAGGTCGCTTGTAAGTCCCAACTAAAGGAAATCCTAATTTACCAAACTAGAGGAACGAAAGGTTCCCTTAGAGTTCAGAAGAGGTCGTGGCTTCAAGCTTTTGTAGTTAAGAAACCGTGAGTCGGAAAAATTACCGGGTTGAAGGTAGTCACGACGTTTATATGACGGTCTAATTAAAGGATCTTATGTCGACAAAGAGAGTATGTGAAAATTGTCGTCCAAATGACTTCATATTACGTGTGTCTTATTTTAAGTGGACAAAATTTACATGTTAAACTATTAAAAGTCATTAAATACTTCAATATGTTATTAGTAGTTCAAGTCAAAATCTTGTAAAGACACTACAGATCTTTGGGAGATACGTACAACTATAAGTTAGAAAGAAGAGAGAGACGACGGAGACCGTTCATGATTAGATATAGACAGAGATATCTAAACGGAAAAGACGTGTAAAATATATTCATCTTAAAATGTTATATACTAGTAAAGTCAGACCGAAGAAAGTGAATCACTTTGTAAACTTTTTAAATCAGTACACCATCTTAAATAGTCATCAATTATAATAAAGTAACATATCTCTGTGGCGTACAACAAATAAGTCATCAACTATCTATAGACCTAACGAAGGTCAAATTCCGATAACACTTATTCGGGCGATACCTTTATATAAATGTTCTAAAACCCATCCAAATACAAAAGAAAAGGAAACGTATATATGATACTTAACCTTAACAACCTGGTATCTCCTTGAGATAACTCCTTGGCAGTATGATAAAAGGTTTCACCAAAGGGGTAGAACTTAAGGGATGTCATCACACTATTCTCAAAGTCAAAGAAATATAAAAGTAGTAACGAATAATGTTAAAAAATTTAATGTAGTAAGATCATCCACACTTCGACACAGAACAAGATTAAAGGAAAAGAGATTACTGATTACTCCGACTCATAGAAATGAACACTAATAATCGGTAGTCACATAGGAGAAACCACTTTACAGGTAAGTTTAGGGGTGGGGGAATTTTTTTATTCAACATAATAATAACTCAACATTTACGTATAATAAATAAGACGTATACTCAGGGAATAACTTCACTACTAAACGTTTACAAAAGAGGGTTAGGGACAGAACAGAAATATGAAAGGATGATCACAAAAGTTGAAATTTAATATTTCAAAATTAATGCAGGTTGACGTTATAAAAAGTAAATCCATAGTATATAAAACACAGGATAGATTCTTAAGAAACGGATTGGATTCCAATACTTTTAAAAGATGACAAAAGAAGATCTTCCAAACATCTTAGAATGTATATCCAGACATTAGGTGAAACTCGATTGAAAACTCATACCTCACTTTATTACTAAATTTAAGTAGAAAAATGTGTACCTATAAGTTGTAAAATTGACAACCAAATTTTTTTTTGAGGAAAGGAATTGATAACTTTTAACTAACTTTTAGTGACATGAGACTATTTAAAATTACCGAGGTGTAACGGATGACTTAGTGAAGTTTGAAAACTCGGACTCTGATTTCGAGAGGGTGGGTGTTTGAGTCTCTAGGTAGTGTTGAATAAGTATTGGTTATATTACAAAGCGATAGAAGAAAGGTAGGTATGAGACACATGGTTAATTGGATTTAATGAACTAAAATCGGACACACCACGAGAAATCAAGTATAACCGTCACGACCGCTGAATCAAATGTCGTAAAAAGAGGGATCTGTGAGGATCTATAAATTTAGGATAGGTAAGTAAGTTTTAGGTCGAAGTCACGTGGAGGAGACTCTCTAAAAGAGATGATCTACACTAGAGACGAAGACACACACGAGGGCCGAGAGTAAGACAGGGACAGAATCCTATACAGGCGAAAGGTAGGACGTAATATTAACAAAGACTTTTACGAAATAGGGGTAATATACCCATTTTCAGAAACTTCTCGCAAACTATACATAAATTAACTAGGAGTTAGTTATAAATAAATTACATACACTTATTACACTTACTTATTATAAGTGTATATTGACGGGAATGTCCAAATTACCCTTCGTCAAATGACTAACAGTTTGTCTGACGTGATAGTCTTAGGTTTAGGATCCTAGAAACGACTAACAAATCCTCTTGTCATGTTGATGCAAAATAGTTCTGTCTCTCACTGCCACAGACTAATTTTACACAAAGGAAAATAGCCTTCCCATTCTGAGAATAGAACAAAAGGTTCCCGAGCCACCGACAAAAACTTGTATTTCTAGTTTCTCAAAAAACGGGGGGAGAAGGTTTTGGTTAACATTCTAATACAGTCTTTCAATTTACACTCCTTATAACATAAGCTTACACTTAATAAACTTACACTTAGGATTTGTAATAAGTGTCAATAAGTAAACTGTAAAACTTTGTCACCGTTCTGTTTACAGAATCTAAATGTCCATCAGCACTTACAAAGGTAACCGGTCAGTTATATAAAAACAAAAGTATCGTTGTAAACCTTCCATCCACGAACTTAGTGTTGAAAGGTAATCTGAGAAAAAAAATTTTTCGATAAAAAAAGGGATCTTTACCTGATTACTTCAAAGGATTCTAGACTGAAAACTTATGTGACCTATGTATTCTCTCCGTACTGTTCCTTTAGGTAATGTAAGACCGAATTCTTTGAACGGTCACGTCACTCTAGAAAAGTTTTCTCTCCACCTTTTAGTCTTATTTTATCCCTTCAAATTTCAACACACTAGACCTCTTACTGTTTTTCTAGTCTCACCCTTATCCCTCCTAATACCTTCTTTCTTCTTTGCTACTCTGCCCCACTTCTTGACCTGTCAAAGAGGTATCTAAATTTATTCGAAACCCGTTAATAGACTTGAAACTTCCCTTAATAGACTTGATGTGTAGATTTAAACAACTCCAAAGAGGTAACATCGATCATAGACCAATTCCAAACGTACCATTTGAACGAAAGAACACAGTACTCACCGAATGGTCAGTTTTTCTAAGTCCCTTTAGAAGTTTCGTCTAGACACAAGTCGTTTCGTTAAGTGTCCAGACAAATATTGAAAAGGCAGACAGAGGATCTGATAGAGGTTCCTACGTTTGAAACCTGCAATGTAAACAACAAATCCGTATCTTGAGTAAACTAATTTTCCTTACTCACGTAAGACCGGGTGTTAAAATTACTTAGGGAATCATGCTTAAAGTCTTAGGATGGATATTCTTTTTTCAAGTGATTCGTTAGTGACTTTACGGACTGACTGTTAACTTATTAATTCTACTAGCCGTTTCTATTAAGAACTAACGGACTTTTTAGTGACCTTCCTGTAAATCAAAACGGATAATATTACACCAAGTCTTGGAATTTGTGTGTGTCTAAATTTTTTTTTACTTCCTGAGACTATTACTCCAATATTCAACTTTGTCATTACTCTTTCCTCTTAGTCCGTTTTTGACTCCTCTTTCACCGTTTAAATACTCATTACGTTTAAGGCTTCGTGAGACGTCTTGCGGACCAGATACTTACAAACTCAAGTCCATAATGATCAACATCAAACAGTCACCAATACGTAATCTTGACTTGTATCCCTCAAGATCTATATTAAATAGTATAAGTTTGTCCGGAAAGAGTAAGGTGTCAGTCTATAACATCTTAGGTGTTTTATTGTCTTAAGGGACCCTCCTTTGATGAAACATCAATGGACTACTTCGTTACCCTCAGTGTGTCGAAAGTAACTTGACGACCCCCATTTCACCTAACGACCCGAAAATAGAAAATAGAGACTTTAACCAGAGGGTCATCACTGAAACAATTTAGACTGTGTAGAACTTAAATGGAAAAAACTTAACGTTTAAATCGTCGATCACCAAATAGAAAAAGTCGTGGCTTTAAAGGTGTAAAACTTCTCTAATAAAAATTACTCTCAGATAATCTTTGATAACAATAAGTCCAAAATCTTCCAAGTCAAACTGAGAAGGGGTTTGGGTCTATGTACGAATGTTTTGTCTGTTTTTCATTTTCTACTCCCCTCATTTATACCGAATAAACACTACATACCTCTGTACAAAACTTTTCTCTGTCGTAACTCTTGTTCCTTCCCTTCAATTAGGATTTGGAAATTCTTTCACACACAATCAGCGAGTCAGCACAGACTGAAAAACACTGGGGTACTTGACATCGGACGGTCCGAGGAGACAGGTACCTTAAAAGGTCCGTTCTTATAACCTCACCCAACGGTAAAGCAAGAGGTCCCCTAGAAGGGTTGGGTCCCAAGTTTGGACCCAGAGGACGTAACGTCCGTCTAAGAAATGAAAGACTCGGTGGTCCCTTCGGGACATTTTATGGAAACTTTATGTTATTAGACTCGAGTCTATGGAAATGAAAAGACAAGAGGACCGTAGACTTCTTTATAATTAAAATTATCGACAAAGAACGACTTTTAACCTAATATTATGTTATCTTATGTTATTTTTATGTTATGTTGTTTTATGTTTGGTGTCCTTGTAAACACTATATTTTTCGAAGAGGCTCAGAAAACTAAGTCTACCAAAGGATACTTCAACTATTTATTACAAATCTTAAAAGGAAAAATGTTAAAATCAATAAATTAAAATCTTCTATTTAATAGACTGAGTTAGTCGAAATCTGTAGTGAACAAAAACGTCTTCGATTAAATTGAAAGTACATAAGATAAAGGAAGGAGTCAATGATTAATGGTTTCTAATTAGAAAGTTTGTTCCAGAAAAGAGGTATATTAGGTGGAGGGGAAGGACGAGACTAGATCGTCCTTCGGACGACTTTCTCCAGTATTAGGAAAACAAAGGTTGTAATATCAGATACTGTGACCCTTGCAAGTCACACTTTGTTAAAGTCATTCTTAGAAAAACTTGTTCATCTTTCATATCTAGTACTTTTCTAGTTACATTTGAAAGGAGTCATCCACTTACTCGACACAGGCGAGGAAGAGATCCGCTCGGTTCCTGGACGGAAAGTTTACCCTGACTCTCTGAACTTTGCCTGATTTTACCTTACACGTCGTTGTGATATGTTATAACACATTTGAGATGGTTTCGTCTTCAAATAAATAGTGGCTGAAGGATAGAGATTTGGCGTGGTTCGCATAAGTCATATTCCCTCTCTCTTGTCGCAAGAAGAACCCTAACTGGTGGTACCTTTAAATTGGAGGAAACGTCTGTCTATCCATAACCAATCGTTAAGAGAAAAATTACATAAATACGGGTACGAAAATATTAAAACCTGTATATACGTAAATAATATATTGAAAGTATTAAAATACTGTTGAACATCCATAGTAATATCACTAGGTACAAGTCAACCGACGGTTAATTGATTTCGGGACTTAGTTATGAAACCATAACTATTGTTTAGATTAAATAAGTTTAAACTCTTCTGGGGTATTTATGTGATAGATAAACTTAAATTTTATAAACTAAAGGGGGGATTTCTTGGAATTTTTTTAAACTTTTGTTTCGATCGGGTCTTAAGTAATGAGTAATATATTAACCTGACTACTTAATGTTTTCCATAAATTCCATTTCTTATACTGAATGGAATAAAGAATATTGACGAAACAACTAAAAGTGTTTCTTTAGAAGATATAAGTGTAAATATATATTTACTAGTATAAAAAGTTTAGGTTTATTAATTTTTTAAACTTTACTATACTATTTTATCTTAAAAAATCAATCATCAATACATTCGTAACTAAAAACAAATGTTTCCCTCTCTAAAAGTTTTTAATAAATTCGTTTATATTTATGGGTGAAACCTTTCTCCGAAAACTTACGACGATATGAAAAAAAAGGGGAACGAAGAGAAAGAACACTGGTCAGTTTTTAGTTAGTTACGGGTTAGGATTCTTTAAACAAAGATTAAATCTTGGATTTTCAACAAACGAGACCTTATGAAAGTACTTAAATTAGGGAACAGGGTGACCTAAAATGTTGAAAACACTTCCTCGTTTAATTCAAGATACTTTTATGACACTTTCGTTCCCTACTTGGTGTTTACATGTTACACTAATATTAATAAATGAATTAAATTTATTTTTTCAATCCTTATAAACCGTAATTTTTATTCATTATATTAATTCCTTTTATTCCTTAATATCGAGTGACCTTTTGTCATCATTAAATACTATGACTATTGTATATCGATCGGTCTGGTTATCTTTTTGTCCTCTCTTCTCTTCCGAAAAATTAAAAGTCTTATAATTGGGATGTGAACAACTTCTACATCGTCTCAACTTTTTTTACGACAAAACGAATAGAAGTCTCATTTCTAAGAGTACTTACTTATGATTTAAATATCTCTTTTCTAACTACTTCTAGTCCTATTTATGTACTAAAACTTTACTGGGGAGTGTCTTATGAATGATCAACGTTTCCCTTTTTGTCATTGATCAGTCACCTTTTGTCTCGTTTTAAGATTCGTCTACTAACTTTTTCTATAGTATTAGTTCCACGACTACCCAGATCGTACTGAGGTTTACACCGAGGAATTCTTCCTATATCGCAGTAGATGTATGATAAAGACTTTCTTTTATATTTGACTTTCTCCTTTACAGTCCGTCTGGGTCCCTTCCTTGTGAAATATTTTACTGACCAGACACAAGAATTTTTTACGGTTCTAATACTTCGATTTTTACTTTTTTTAGCCATTATGATTTCACCCATTGAGAAGGTCTAAGTTCCCTTGATTCCTTGTACTGTTGATGCATATTTTATACTAGGACTAACTTCCCACCTCTTTGAGAATTTAAGTAATAACCTTTTTAACTGTTTTAACCTTTTCCTTACTATCTAAACTAAATTTTAATAACGTAACTACTATTTATAACCTGTATTGAGGATTCTTTTCTTTTAAGTGTAAGAATCTTTTATGTGTACTTTGATAGTTCTATACGTAGTCCTTTTTAACATAATACATGTACACATTTAGAAATACATTATATATTTATGTATTAATATGATATATTAAATTTACCTATATATCATATATATTATATATGATCTTTATATGGTATATACTATCATAATAATATACTATATAATACGATATCTTATATATATAATATGTAATTACCTACATAATACATACATACATAGTTTTTCCCTTACGTTCATCGTTTTACAATTTCTGACCACTTAGACTTATTTCATCTATATCATTAAGAGAGATAATAAAAACTTTGAAGTCACTCAGAGTTTTATAAAGTTTTGTTCAAAAATTACTACCATATTAAAACCGTCAATAAAATTATAAGTTGTTTATTTTTATGTCACATATAGACATATATAAAAAGGTTCCACATTAAGACAAACTTAGTACCAGAACTCTTTATAAAGTGGAAATTAACCATTAAACTCTCCATATAAAGACCGTCTATCATCTATTGGTGATTTATAAATAAACTAACCAACGTATTTACGTAATTATAGTTCGACCTAGAGGGTAAAGACAAAGAACAAATTAAAAAGGGAGATTAAGAAGTCTCTATACTCAATTACGAGAATAATGTCTCTATATAAGTGGGGTTAATTGAAGTGGAAAACCTATAAAACACCTGTCATAAGGTCGAACACTCTTATAAAACTTGATTAAAGAGTCCATAGTAACAAGTAATATAGGGGTTCTAGACATAGTAGGTACACAAATTTTCCGGAAGTAAGAGTAGAAGTAAATTTGAGTTATTTTTTCCCCCTCAATTTACAGTCTCGGGACGAGTTTTGATGATATTTAAAGGGTTAGTCTACTATCAGTCGCTTTAAGAGATGTACTTAGAGAAGGTTACCGAAACTTTGGTGACACATCTAAAACTCTTGTAGGTGTAAAGTATTCAAATAGGTACTCTTCTTCCTCTACTCTGACCGGTTTCCTCTCTCCCAGGCTCCTGTTGGACGGTCACTGTTTTGTCGTTCTTCCCTCCCTTCGGAGCCGAACCTCCTTGTCTGATCTCAAAGATCGTTTTGTCTGAAGTCTACGTTCTCCTTCCTTATTGGTGATTTAGACCGGTCTACGTGTCTTAGTTTCTTACCCTCTGCCTCCTTCTCTTACAGAATCCTGAGTACCACCTTACGACAGTCTCGGCACATAGAGATCTAAGTCTGAGACACATTTCCCCCGGGTGTCCAACTCTGCAGATCATTCCGTCCCAAAGGTTTACATCAGATACCATTTCCAATAGACCTTCACAACCGGACTTCTTGTCTAAATCCCCGGGACGAAAGTGTAGATGACTTAACGTTTCAGAGAATTCTGTCGGGAACCTTAGACACAAAAATTATTCGTTGGCTCTACTAAGAATAGTCCGTTCATTACCTCGAGTCGACTTTTCGTTTCCCCGGTCTTACAAAATTTTTCTCAAATTCGAAAGATATTCGTTTAATTTCTGACTTCACCCACCTATAAACAATAGTTCAAAACTAAAACTCGTGTTAAAATTCATGACACCTATCGTTATACCATGGTGTTAGAGCAGAGATGTTTAGTTTTAAGTCTTTCCAGTAGACTTTCAATGACTTAAGACTTTTTGTAAACTGACATTTTTAAAACCTCTTCTCTAGGTCTATTGAGATGACGTTATTAGTACAATTAATCTTATCAATTACAAATAACTCTAATTGGTACCGTGAACAGTAACATCCTCCATGGAATGTAAAAAAAAAAAGGAAATAAAAAAAAAATAAAATTAAAAAATAAAAAAAAAAATTTAAAATTTTAGAAATTAAGAATGTACGCAAGGGTTTGTACTTACCCCTACTGGGTCTCTCTACAACACCCCTCCCTCCACCCTCCCCCCAAGTACAAACCATGGAATGTAAAATACGCAAATAGAGATCGACCCCACCCAGAAGCAACGCCCTCCGTCCCCGATGATACGACACCACACGTCCGAAGAATAGCGTCACCGAAGAGAACACCTCGTGCCCGAAGTCTCTCCCGTCCGAAGACTCCAGCACCAAGAGTCCGAGATTGTCCGAGTCATCAATACCGGATGCCCGAATCAACGAGACACCGTGCACCCTAGAAGGACCTGGTCCCTACCTTGGACACAGGGGAACGTAACCGTCCGTCTAAGAATTGTTGATCTGGTGGTCCCTTCGGGGTTTCATGGAACTTAAATAATAGTGTAAATTAAGAGTGTTGTTTTTGTTCCCCGACATAAACGTCCTATGTGCAAGTAGGAAAATATTTCCTTTCACTTGGACGCCCTTAAATCTCTTGGATTTACAATTTCCAATGTTTACATAATTTACTGTCTCTTTCTGTAGTTAGGGCACGAAAGACTAAGTTATCATATGTACATTTGGAACGGTAATAAGTCTTTTCTCTTATCCTATTTTATATTTTGACAAACAAAACGATATATGGGTCACTAAATCTGTCACTATTACTTATACTGAACGAAAAACATGACATGAAATCTCTCACCTTACTTAGTCTCCCGAGAAAAAGACAAGAGGAACATTCACTGTCTCTTATCCTACATTCCCTTGGTCTCAGTAGTAATAGACGTCCTATGAAAAGTCCGGTAGGAGCACGTCTTAACATCCATAAGATTCTTTTTGTAGACAATATCGAGGACTTACTAGTGGACTGGGTACGTAAAAGTGAATCCACTCATGTGTGAGTAGACACGTGTGTCTGTGTAAGTCTATCCCAACACCGTCTTTTCTTAAAGAAACAGACTGTTCCTAGTTCTTGACAGTAGTAGGACGTTAATCCTCAAATGCCCTGGAATTAGTCATCAGAAGATTCATCTCATACCCTTTTTTCATGATCTTGAAGACAGATATGAATAAAAAAATAATAAATTTTTAAGGTAGAAGTACAAAATATAACAAATAGTATGTTATCATAAAATACCTATTTATATGTGTATAACTTTTCTCACCTTTTATTTACTTTAAACCTCCAGTGACTCGATTTCTTTGTTCATTTACAAAAGTAAACCATTCGTCGAACTCCCTCACTCTATTCATTGTTATCGACCGTAAGTCAGATATCCGAAAAGTCCGTTTACCAATGACGAATACTAATACATGGTATCGAAACGTGTTGAGATCCTCCGTGAGAGGTACAGTACCAGTATCTAAAGATGTCGACAAAATGAAGGGTCGTCTACCGTCACTTCACAGAAATCCTTACTCGTAGAAAGGAAACTCCATCACCTGTCACGATTGCTGGTGTGTCCGTGTGCTTAAGAACAGGAAGAGAATGCGAACACGAGAACGAGCCCCTAACACTGCTACCACGGTAATTTAGTATATGAGACCAAAGAGCAATAAATAGAAGTCGTAAGATCTCTTTGTTACAAGTTGAAGGTAGTGACATAACAACTTTATTTTTAAATGGTATAATTGTGGTAAAGGAATTAAACGACTAGATTACTACTATTAGTTATGATGATTACTTTTTTGTGTCGGGACGTGTACAAAAATTACTTAGGTACTAACGAAGATCATTCGTGAATGTTTTGCAACTAAAGTAGTGGACAAAACTTTAAAAAAGACTGTCAATACATGTAAAGTATAAAGTGTCGAAGTCCTTATACGAAGAGGTTAAATCGGAATAAAGATTTGAGAGGGTCAGAGAACTCACACTAAGTAGACCCAGGTATTCTAATGTGGATGAAGAATCCCGAGACACGAAAGAAATTTAAAGTCTAAAGTTAAGGGAGGAGGGAGATGACTTAACTCTTCTTTTACCTTTATTTCTTTACTATAGAAAAGACGGTAAATTATGTAATTAAGTTAGAGACGTTCCTTTACTCTCGTAAAAATTTACCACAAAATTAATCTAGGACGTATTCTATACTAATGAATCAGTTGATTGTAACAAAAAATTTGGGTCACGAATCGTAAAAATACGAACAGATTGAGTTTAAAACTTAACACATAGAGAGATCTCAATTAAGACGCAGAAACGAGGTGAGAAATTAAAGAGTATTTTACGGTGATTACCTTTTATCCTATCATTTAACAGTTATATTTCAAGTCAATTATAAATTATTAGTATTCTTTCAAACTCCTTTCTTTGTATTCGTCTATTGTAACCTCAAAGATGATGTAACCATCTACACGAATAAGTGTCATGGCACAAGTTGTTCTTTATAAATAATACGTTGGTGTCTCTGAATATGTCTTTCCATTCTTACATTTCATAAAGTATTATTTGTTACGGGTTTCGTTCACAGAAATCAAACGTGTAAGACACCAATTCCAAAATTAAATACACCAAATCAAAAATTAAATACAAGGGTAGGTTCCTTTAAGACATATCTCTTTTATGGACATTAGTTTGGGATCAAGGCGGTACGTGGTCAGTACACTCGAAATCATTTAATGAACGATGGGTCTCGGAGTCAAACGAGTAGATATTAAACCCTTTGTATTACAGAGGGAGTTTTTCATCTACACCCCTAATTTAGTATATTAAAAGTTTCCTTGGACTATATTAAGGACTATGGACGAGGTAATATACGCACAAATGTAATCCCAAATCCGGGAGAACAGGACACGGCAGAATCGCCCTGCGAAAACAAGAGAAGGTAATTTAATGCGTCTCTTTCTTAAGAGACCAAGATTCTTTAAAGTTCCTCTCGGACACGAATCCCAAGGCTAGAAGAACAAGGAGGAGTCCGACGTCCTGTGGAAAACTTCCATTAAAGACAAGACAAAATCCTTTTCGTCTATGACGTTCCTTCCTACCTCGTGTTAGGGACCTAAAGTACAAAGGACTTAATACTTTTATAAGATGTTAATACGAACGACGAAAGGGTCAACCATGGAACGAAGTAAATTCCACTTTTTTTTAAAAAAATTTCTTAATTAGGTTCGATTTGTCCTTGAGGAATTATTCAGGGGTAATCCCCCACCGTACATCGAGTTTCCTGATAATAATTCGTAAATATATCGTGAAACATAAATGTTTCATCAAATATTAATGAGAAAACTCATCAAATATTAAGTGTTTCTGAGAGAGTCGATTTAACTGTAACAATAGAGGTAGAGTATTTACCCCTTTGTTTCCATCAATTGATTTCAGTACATTAAACGGATTCCGAAGTTTGTCTTTGGTGGAGTCTCACCAAAAGGTTTTCGTCTAGATCAGAGTTGGAGAGAGGGGATTCCATGCTTTCTCACTTTATTTTATCGTTGAGGAATGAATAGTATCAGTGTAATGTCTCAGTGAAAAATTTTTTTAGAAAAAGTTCACTGGTAGATTATAAAATTAAGACGAAAAAAGGATCTACAACCTTCCGAAACAAACAAACCGAATAAACGGGCGTAGTCTTTGGAGAAAGTATTCTTGGATTCACTTTATTCCTTCAAAGAAAGGTTTTTGTTTGGAAAAGTAGTACGTAGGGTCGGGAATGGTGGCACGTTAATCATCACACGAGGGACATTCGACATCAAATTCCCCACGCCATTCCTTTCTCCATGAAGGACACTTTCAGATCTTCAGGGGTTTGACCCGATACTCGTCGAACGGGGGGTGGGGCGGCCGAAGGGGCGGAGAGTGCATAAAGAAAGGACGTAGTTTTTCAGATGACCCATTCCCGCAAAAGAAAATCCGGTTACTCAATAGGTGCTTCTCCATATGAGAGGACAATTGATTGTGATAAGAGAAGAAGTTGAGAGGTTTGACGAAGAAGTCATGGGGGTTTACGAGACATAGATACGCGATTCAACGAAGTCAACACAGCCCGAGAAACACTGGGATCCTGACATCAGACAGTCCGAGGAGACAGGTACCCTAAGAGGTCCGTTCTTATGACCTCCCCCAACGGTAAAGGAAGAGGTTCGCCCAGTCTTAAGTCGTACGTTGGATGAAAGTTCACCAAAGTTTTTATTCATACACATAAGGTCTTTTATTTTTACACAAATGAATTAGAAGTGTCGTTATGAAACACACACAACATAATATTTAAATGACTATATAAAGATATTCGTTGTATACCAGGGTAAATTTTTTAGATATATGAATCTATAATATCAGTATGTAAATCATACATATTATATATGAAATGGGAGCTTGTTGTGTACCACCTTGACACGTCTAAATGAATACACACCCAAAAGAAAGTTATTTATGATGTACTGGACACCAACCTACTTAGACATTTAAGTTTCAATCCCTATGTCTACTACCTGACATTTCAACGTCCGTCTAAAAGGTGACATCGGGGGTATAACAGACTCCCATTTGACATGTGTATAATGTATAAATATAGATTATATATTTATATTAAATACGTGTTCGTAAAATATATGTTATTTGTAAAAGACATATATATAAATACAATTATATATCTGTACGTAAATATCTATTGTATATCCGTACATAATATATTTTTCATTCATATATATTATAGATCTATATATTATTCGTAAAAAACCTTCGATGTAACAAATATATTTGTTTGATAAAATTTATACTTACCATTTAAATGATAATAGTTTCGGGAAACTTTCGTTCAGAGTCCGTAGTATTGAGAACTTTATGAAGTCAAAATTCGTATCTTATATAGAAGATTCTAATTTTCGTAAAAAGATTTATTGACGTAATTCTATTAATTTGGACTTTTCGTATTGTTATTAAAGACCATACAAGATCATAGATCCAGTGTGACTTTAAAAGGGTTTATACCGTTCTTGAGAGACAAAGACAAACGAACGAAACAAAACCTGGTCCCTAGACTCACCCAAGTCAAACCAAGTCAAGTCAGCGAGTCAGCACAGACTGATAAACGCTGGGGTACTTAGTGTCGTGCGGTCCGGAGGGACAGGTAGTGGTTGAGGGCCTCAAATGAGGTTGAGTGAAGACTCAGTCACTACGGTAGGTCGGTAGAGTAGGAGACACCAGGGGAAGAGGAGGACGGGTGTTAGGGAGGGTCGTAGTTTCAGAAAAGGTCACTCAGTTGAGAAGTGTACTCCACCGGTTTCATTCCTCAAAGTCGAAAGCGAAGTAAGGAAGGTTTCTTTAGGGTCCCGACTAGAGGAAGTCTTACCTGACCAACCTAGAGGAAGGTCAGGTTCCCCGAGAGTTCTCAGAAGAGGTTGTGGCGTTAAGTTTTGGTAGGTAAGAAACCATGAGTCGAAAGAAACTTCAGGTTGAGAGTGTAGGTATGTACTGGTGACCTTTTTGGTATCGGAACTGATCTGCCTGGAATCAACCGTTTCATTACAGAGACGAAAACTTATACGATAGATCCAACCAGTATTGAAAGGAAGGTTCCTCATTCGCAGTAAATTAAAGTTGCCGACGTTAGTGGTAGACGTCACTAAAACCTCGGGGGGTTTTGTTTCAGACTGTGACAAAGGTGACAAAGGGGTAGATAAAGGGTACTTCACTACCCTGGTCTACGGTACTAGAAGTAAAAGACTTACAACTCGAAATTCGGTTGAAAAAGTAAGAGGAGAAAGTGAAAGTAGTTCTCCGAAAAATCAAGGAGAAGTGAAAGACGGTATTCCCACCACAGAAGACGCATAGACTCCAATAACTATAAAGAGGACCGTTAGAACTAAGGTTGAACACGAAGAAGGTCGGGTCACAAAGAGTACTACATGAAACGTATATTCAATTTATTCGTCCCACTGTTCTATGTCGGAACTGCATGAGGGAAAGGATAAACCTTGGTCAGACAACAAGGTACAAGTCAAGATTGACAACGAAGGACTGGACGTGTATCCAAAGAGTTCTCCGTCCAGTCCACCAGACCATAAGGGTAGTGAAAGTCCTAACAGGTGTCAAATAACACTAAGTGTGTCAGTTTCCGAAACCGTATCAGTTATTTCGTCTTTATCTACAAAAAGACCTTGAGAGAACGAAAAAGCTACTAGGTCGTCTACAACCATTAAACTGGAGACCAAGGAGACGGAAAAGATTTTGGTCGAACTTGTAGCCCTTTAAGTGCCAAGTGCATAACGACTTCGGACTGAACCTCTTAAAACTTTTCTTGAACCTCTTTCTATGAGAAAGATGGGGGAAGACTACAGATACAGTCTTCGAAAGAGATAGAGGAAATATGAAATTATTTTGAAATAATGTGTGTGTGTGTGTGTTTTCTCGATTCTATTTCTCTTGATTCGATTCCTCTACATTCGATTCCTCTCGATTCCGTACGACTCGAACCGATTCCTCTCGAATCTTTTCCCCCCGACTCGATTCCTGTCGACTCGATGGGATTCCTCTCGATTCGATTTCTCCCGACTCGATACCCCTCGACTCGATTTCTCTCGATGCAATTCCTCTCGATACTTCTCGACTCGACTCCTCTCGACTCGATTCCTCGTAATTCGATTCCTCTCAATACCTCTCGATTCGATTCCTCATTTAAGTGAGTCAGCACAGACTGAGAAACGCTAGGGTACCTGACATCGGATGGTCCGAGGAGACAGGTACCCTAAAAGGTCCGTTATCATGACCTCACCTAACGGTAAAGGAAGAGGTCCCCTAGAAGGGTTAGGTCCCTAACTTGGGTCCAGAGGGTGTAATATCTGTCTGTGAATTGGTAAACTCGGTGGTTAATGAACCGAGTCTGTCGTCCTCGTCGGCTCTCCTCGATGGGGTACAGGCTCCAGTCCCCATCACCGGCTCTCACGGTCCGACACTGCCGTGTCCTCGCCGGTTCTCCTCGAGGGGTGTAGGCTCCAGTCCGGCCCTCCTCGATAGGGGGCGGGCTCCGGTCCCCACCGTCGACCCTCCTCGATATGGTGCAGGTTCCTGACCACCGACACACCCACGTCCTCTCGTCTCTCCTCGATGAGATGTAAGTTCCAGTCCTCCCCGCCACCACTCCTCTATGGAGACCAGGTTCCATTCTCTTTGGGTTCATTCTGCCATCCACAACGCTCTCCCGTAGTCTCCCGTCTGCGTGACTTTGGTATTAGTGTCTTTTGATCAGTTAGATTAGTGTACCTGGTGTCGGAACAGATTGAGTTACTTTGATTCGGTACGGCACACCCCGGTGGGTTCTACCCGCTCAGTACCACCTCTCCAGACTGTCTTACACCAGGTGACCTCTTCCCTTACCGTTTGGTGAAGTCATAAGAACGGAACTCTTGGGGTACTTGTCATACTTTTCCGTTTTACTATGCTATGACTTTCTCCTTGAGGGGTCCAGACATCCACAGGTTTAACGATGACCTCTAGTCACTTCTTTATTGAGGTCTTTCTTACTTCCCTACCTCGGTTTCGTTTTTGTTATGGGTCAACACCTACACTGACCACTATCTTCATTCCAGGCTACGACATTTTTCGTTACAACGTATCCTTGGACCTTACAATCCAGGTACTTAGTTCCGTTTAAACTTCACCTGTTTACCCTCTACCGTTCTCACTTGTGACTGTAAGATCCTTAGTCGTTTGATTTTACCTGACCTTACCCACTTAAATTGAGTCTACTGGTAATATAGAAGATGACACCCGTCCTTAGGGAATCTTATTTACCTCATCGGTAGTACCAGGTGTTTTCTCAGACTTTACGTCATGAACCTGCGTTAGAGTTTTTGCTGTCTTTCTAGAGCTAAGTAGAGGTTCCGTTTGGTAAGTTATAGTGTCATTAGGTTCAGATACGGGGTTTGGTCATTACGACGTCTTCGACTTCAACTTGTCAAGATACTTCTGGATGTTCTGGAAAATCTTGAGTGTGGGTTTTTTCTACAGGAAAAGTAATATCCCCTGACCTTACGTTTTCATCCTTCAGTTCTTTGTGGACCTCATTGTCCGTTTAAACCGGAACCTTATACCTTACTTCGTCCCGTTTCCGATTATCTCAAAACGGTTCTTTTACGGGACCAGTATCGTTTGTGGGAGAAGGTTGTCGTGTTCTCTTCTGAGATGTGTACCTGTAGTGGTCTACCAGTTGTGACTTTAGTCTGACTAATATAAGAAACGTCAGTTTCTACCTCTTTGAGATATGTTAGTCGTTTTTGTTCTGGTCCTCAACTGACACCGAGTCTAGTACTTGAGGAATAACGGTTTAAGTCTAAATTTAACTTCTTTCACCCCTTTTGGTGATCTGGTAAGTCCATGCTAGATTTAGTTTAGGGAATACTAATATATCACCTTCACTCATTATCTAAATTCCCGGATCTAGACTACCTATCTCACGGACTAGTTGGTACCTGACTCCAAGCACTGCAACATGTCCTCCGTCCCTACTTCTGGTAGGGGTACCTTTTCTTTACGTTTTTTCGTTTTACCGACAGACCCCTCCGGAATGTTTATCGACACTTTTCTTGTTTTCACCTTTCGTTTCCTCTTTTCCTTTCTATATTCCTGGACTTACGTCTCAAGGTTTCTTATCGTTCCTCTCTATTCTTTCGGAAGGAGTCACTAGTTACGTTTCTTTATCTCCTTTTCTTGTCTTACCCTTTCTGATCTCTAGAGAAGTTCTTTTAATCTCTATCGTTCCCTTGTAAAGTACGTTTCTACCCGAACTATTTCCTGTCTTTACCATACCTGGATTGTCTTCGTCTTCTATAATTCTTCTCCCCCGTTCTTATGTGTCTTCTTGATATGTTTTTTCTAGAAGTACTGGGTCTATTAGTGCTACCACACTAGTGAGTAGATCTCGGTCTGTGGGACCTTACACTTCAGTTCTCCCGGAATCTTTCGTAGTGATACTTGTTTCGATCACCTCCACTACCTTAAGGTCACCTCGATAAAGTTTAGGACTTTCTACTACGACACTTTCACGGTGTGAGTTATACGGTCGTTTAAACCTTTTGAGTCGTCACCGGTGTCCTGACCTTTCGAGTCAAAAGTAGGGTTAGGGTTTCTTTCGGTTACGGTTTCTTACGAGTTTGATGACGTGTTAACGTGAGTAGAGTGTACGATCATTTCATTACGAGTTTTAAGAGGTTCGGTCCGAAATCGACATGTACTTGGCACTTGAGGGACTACAAGTTCCACCAAAATCTTTTCCGTCTCCTTGGTCTCTGACCCAAGTCGACGATGTTAGAGTAGAGTCTAAACTGGTGGGTTGAGAGAAGAGGAGGTTCTTCGTAAAGACACCTACTCACAAAACACCTTATGTGGACCTCTCAGTACACATGACTCGTGTCCTTGTAAAGGTTTATTCTGACTGGATCACGACCGTATCTTATATCCAATTTATTGGTTAATTACTCAACCCTCTCAACTTCCTTCGGGTCGGTTCCTCCGTCCTGGTTCCGTACCGAACAGTTCGTCCTTCTCTTTATGCATGATACTCTACTCTACTGTCGTGGTCGGCGTGTACAAAGGAAGAAATGTTAAAGAGAGAGATCAAAAAGTGTACACAATTTGTTTTTACGGATAGATATGTCAAAATCTTTGGGTTTGTCTATAGGTGTCCGTGTCTGTATGTGTACTGGCATGTTCGAGTGTGCGTATGTCACCCGTTCACCTTTCCTCTCTTTCTCTCTCCCCCTTTTTATTACCCTTCTGTCCTTATCTGTGACAGGAAAATCTCTTTTAAACCTTTTATATCTTTTTCCTTTCTTCTTTTTCGTTCCTTCTCTACTCACGAATGAACACTCATAATAGGATAGAAAGTATATTGAATCGAAAGGACCATAGAGTCGACCATTTCTTAGGAGGACGTGACGTCCTCTGGAGCCAAGTTAAGGACCTAGCTTTCTAAGGGGACCTCTTCCGAATCCGATAGGTGAGGTTATAAGAACCCGAAGGAACCACAGAGTCACTCATTTCTCGAGTAGAGATTACGTTCTCTGGACTCAAACTAGGGACCCAACCCTTCTAGGGGACTCTTCCTTTACCGTTATGGGAGGTCATAAGAACGGACCCTTTAGAGTACCTGTCTCCTCGGATCGTCTACGGAGACCCAAGAGTTTTCTCAGTCTGTGTTGACTCGCTGATTTGTTGTTGTCGTTAAATTGAATTCTACTTTCCAAAAACATCTCAAACCTTACACCCCACCCCTCTCGGTCTTTTTTTTTTTTCTCCTTCTTCTAAAATGTCTTTAAATCCCTCTATTTACCGTATGGATTCTTACTCTCGAAACGTGTCAGAACAAGAAATGAGCTTTATGAGAACGATAAGTTCTAGACCCGGAACGAACCTGTATTAGACAGTAAGAACGGTTTACACACACCATAAGACCCCTACACCTGTTTAGAGGTGTCCTTGAACCGACTCTGGATGTCTACATAAAAATGGAGGTCTCCGTTTGTTGGTCCCGTAATTGAACGAGACGGTAAATCGTGAATTGTAACCTTGGTGTCTCCTGATCAGATCACACCAGGAAGCACTCGAGTTTAATCTCATGACAGTGAACGAGAAATCCGAAACTAAAAAAAAAAAGGGATTCTAAACGTCTCTTTCTTTAGTACCTTTAATTTCGACCTACTTGGGAGTCACTATTGACAAAATAAATCGTTTACTCTTTAAGAACTAGGTCCCTCTTCGTGTGTCCTATCTTTCGGACCTTTAATTAATCGATTTGAGAAGACCCCGACTAGTATTTTGGTAAGACTCTGAGTCAAAGGAGTAGGCTTTTACCTACAATAATTTTGGTGTCATTGAACGTTCACAGTAAATCTAAAGTTTAAGGGTCTAGGTTGTCTGACACTTAAACAGTAAGATACTTTCATCTTTTAAATTCACCAAAAACGACATTAAGAAGTACACCTTGTTACCTTAAAATTGATGGAAAAAAAAAAAAGAAAACGAGTTTAAAATTCCTAAATCCGATGGAATCTTCTTTTATATGACTTAGTCCCCTTTTTCTCAAGTTATTAGTCGGTGGACGGTGCAGACTAAACTACTCGACAACCATGACTTATTATACTTTTGGTCTTATAGGGTATCTCATTAAGTTATGACGACTGTAGACGGGAACAGAAGAGACAAGATTATTTTTAACCTCCTACCCTCTTCCCTACTACCTATCGTTATCTATATAGTGGAAGTTTGTTCTTAACTAAGAAATATACAAATATTTCTCATCCGTACCAGATTTTTATAGACGTACATTATCTCTATAAGTAAACTGTGAATAGACCCGGTAATGATAACTTTAGTAGTTCAAGTATTTTTATTCCTTTCCTCTCTTCCTCTTTTCTTCTTTTGGTCCCGCACGGAAGAAAATAAATTATGCGTGTCGAAACTTTACATACACTGTCAACCAGGCAAAATCTCTATTGTTTTAACTTCGATGGCCACCGACAAAAACAGTGTTGAACGGATAAAACGGTGTTGATAAATTTTCATTTTTAAGTCTGGGGTTTGATGAGGACGGATTTATACACCTAATAAGAGAAAAATCCTTATGGAAGAACAATCAGTCATGTTCAGAAAAGGGTTTAACAATCACTGAGACCAGTCGGTCCGGACCCTGGACCAGGAATATGTAAGGATAGAGAAGTTGAGACGTGTGTCGAGGATCAGAGACATTACTTAGACTAGTTTGTTTTGGTCAAAGGACGCTCTCCAGAGAAGACCAATGGGTCAAGAGTTCCCGAGAGAGGGTAAAGATTTGAGGTTACCGTGAAAAGAAAACCGTGAGGAGATAACTGTTATAAATCAAGAGAAGAGTCACCATTCAAAGAATAGGTAAATTCGTGTAACTGAGAACTCTCTCCTCAGAAATCTTTTCCACCGTGTACCGCATCGAAGTAGTGGTTCGGGTACCGTATATGCACAGAGAGGTAGCGATAGACTCTATTGTCTCTGAACTCAAGATCACATGTTCCCGTACCCAATTGTTACCCAGAGTAAGAAGGTAAGGTGGTAGAAGAGTACGAGGGATCTTTGACTAGGTTTAAAAGTTTCTCCTTCTTTACTCACGGTATAGACGTCAGGAAGAATTCAGACGGAAATTACTTTTGAACCAACTTTTAACATTTCGAAAAGAAAAGGAAGACGGAAAACTTCTGTTTGTGGTTTCCCTTTTTCTGTGTCCGGTATGTATAAGTGGACAAGATCAGTTACTAAATTTATATTTGTGAATTGTCTGATTCCTCGTTTTTACTCCCTTTCGTAACTAATCACTGGGAACATGTAGGACAAGTCTCTAGTTTCCCTGGTTACCCGTCCCTAGTTTCAACCCCCCTTTATGTCTTACATCGTGGGAACGCTTCACCGTAAAGAGTGCTACACATACCGAATTAGTCTTGGTGAGACAAGTCGTCGACGTCTCCTTTTCCTTTTGTTGGGACTTTTAATAATTAATCCATTCGAATACGAGGCATACGAAAAGTACTGTATCTCAATAAAAGTGGTCGAACACGGTTGAAAGTCACCGCTCCATAAAAACGTCCTGCCGTTGGACACAACGTCTATCCAAGGAAAATCTTTACCTGTGTTTTCGAGTAACAGTGTCGTCGATGTGGTGGTGTGGATCAAACTGAGTCCAGACGTTTTTAGGTTATACTACGTAGTACAAACCTCGAAGGAGTGTGGTGTCCTTGGTCAAAGAATCATGAAGTAGACACTTTCCAATTTCTATTTTTAAGGAATTTAGATATCAGTTGAACCTTTCAATGTTTTAAATTTACAAACTGTTGACGTACCACGACAAATCAAAAGTTTCATGAAAGTGTGTCTTGGAAAGTAAACGATCAGTGTTGGAATGAATCCATTGAACGGTACTCCGGTGTGTCAACAATTAATCGTGAAAGAGGGACCAGATTCGTGTCACTATGAAGAGGGACACGATCCAGTATTTTATGTTATAAAGTGTGTGTTTGTTTACCGTCACAAACTCTTAAGTTTGTCATTCTGGGGACCTTTCCTTGCCATTACTTACTTCCTTCATCTTACGAACCCAGACTCGTTCCGTAAGTTCGTGCTATCACTATCTTTACGAAACTTTTGACAAACCAAAGATTCCGGTATGCAAAAGTCGAGACACGACTGGAGACTACACGAAACTGAACGGACTACTACTTAAAGGGACATCATACACAAGCAAGGGAATCCCTAGACTACCTTGCCTCTGCAAAGGACTCCGGTACCACGACGTCAATACCAGTGCCGCCACCGCTACCACCACCACCAAGATGACGGGGCAACAAGGTGTCCTGTTCGTATCCTCAATCCTTAAGGGGACCGGGGAGACGTCCCCAAGAATGTCTCACTTCAGTAGTCTCCATACCACCCTACTTTACTCTCAGAGATGCGAGTTTTTCCACTGTTCGTATTCCTATTGTGTACCGAGAAAGGGGAAACAAGAGACAGGACCTTCTTACATGTGGTCGACGGAGTCGACGTTTGATAATTAGGTCCTTCAATCTGACAGGGATCTTTAAGGGACACCTAGGTATATCTAACAGACACCGATACAAAATGGGAAAGGAAAAAAATTAAGTAATAAAGTTAATATCAACTTTTGAATGAAACCCCCTTACTAAATCATATAGGATTATAGTATAGATAATTACAGGAACGAAAGAGAAATCACAGGTTACTGTAACTGAAAACTATAAAACAGTAACCTAGATTTTAAACCAGTTTAAAAAAAAGTCAATAAATTTTATTAAAATTAGATTTAAAACTTAAAAAGTAATTAGTCAGGAAAAGAGACGCTGACTAAAAAGATATAAATAAAATTTTAGAGTAAGCAAAATAACTATAAAAAGAGCTAGTGGACGTTACAGTCTAGTAAATAGTGAAGCTATAGAATGGTCTTTATACTATTCTATGAAATCTGTACATCCTGGTTAGGTGGAAAAAAGGAAGACAAAAGGAGGGTTTAGACAAGGATAAGTCATTACGTGTGTAAAATATAATATATTTTAAACTCAAAATAGGGTTTCTGAATACTCGGTCATAAAGAAGGGGGGAATTTTTTGGAGTTTACGTTGAATAAAAAAGTACAAGACACGGAACAATATACCTCTAGACTGTAATACTCATAACCATAAGAAGAAAAATTTTTAAATTACGAATAAAATATAACCCTATATCAACTAAATGTTATTCACACAACGGAGTCCACATGTCATTGCACTAAGTCAATATGTTTATAATTTTATACCTCGTGAAGTACTTAAACGTACAGTATAACACGTCCCCGGTACGATTAGACATAGTAAGGATAAGATCATGGACACGACGACTTCGTTCGTGACCATAAGAAGGTTTAAATAATTAACAATAACCATAATGACCTATGAAACTTCATAAGGAATCTTTAAAGGGGTTGGAGAAGCCCACCATCAAAACTAAGGGTCAACTTAGTTTACATAACATGTCAACAAAGACACCCGACAATGAAGAACCTAGGTACGAAGTCTCTCGTCGTGTGAAGTCATAACCGGATAACTAGGTGACTGTCACAGTTAGTGAGAGGTTTATGAATAAAAAGGGTTTATATTCTAAAAGATCTTAAATCCTTACTAAGGAGGAATAATTAGATTAGTAAATACGTAAGTTGTTTATAAACAACTCCCTGAAAACATACATCCAAGATATCCTTTCTCGAGAAGAGAATTTACGATCTACATCAGAAATGCCTACACGAGAGATACGGTGACTGAAAGGTCACCCCGGTAAAGAAACAAGAGAGAAGGAGAAGACACGTATGAATTTCTCCACGATGTCCTTTCGTCTTAAAGATGAAAAGAAGGTTTAAATATGGTGTAAGAAAATAACTTACAAGAAACATTACCTAGACTCAGGACTGACACATTATTCTCAGAACCAAAGGATCGAAGGGAAGACTTAATAATAATGGAGGTAGATGAATCCTTCAGTAGGAGAGACTATTTGGTTTTACAGCTCTCCAGGTGGGGTGGAGAAGGTCGTTACACCGGTGTATCAACCATAAACGGTGTCTTCCTTCTGTTTACATTGTGAAAGGGAATTTGACAAACCTTTATTCGGGGAACCAAAGATATATATATAAAAAAGGAACCAATCACAACTTAGAATTTATCTTAATCGTTCGAAACATTGAGGGGAACTATCGAAAAGGAATCTACTGGGAGATTCACTTGTTAAGAGTGGATAGACCAAGTCCGAAACTAGAAGACCTCAATATTCTCAAGTGAAATATATATTTGATGAGGGAAGAGGGTGATAGGACTTGACAAAAGGAGATGTTCCGTTACGTGTCAACCAACCGTTCACGGTCGTTTATTGTGGTTAACGGTGGTTTGAAGATCGAGGAGTCTCATTGGTGATCCAATGTTCTTTTAACGAGCGAAAAAGGTTGGGTGATCGAAAACGACGTTTCTGTCAGATGTGAACAGGTAATGACCCAAGTAATGAAACTTTACCGTCGGGTATCTTACTTGTCAAGTAAGATGAGACGCCTACCAACTCTAGTCCATTAAAGTCATGCAATCTCTCTCTCAAATTCCTTTTCTTCCCTTTACCGATTATGGAATCATGAACAATAGTTAGAAGAATTTAAAATGGAACCCTTTAAAAAAGATTTTTTTAAAGGACAACGAATTTACCCGTATACTAAGTGAAATGTCTTTGTGAAACGTAATTCTTGAGTTATTATTGAGTAACTTTCAAAGAAACTTATTTGTAAGTTGTATATTAGAACAACTCTCTAAAACAGTTTTGTATGATTCAAGTTTGATAAAAACCTCTTAGTTTACGTTATCTTAGTGGTCGTCCGTGACTATTGATTACTTTCTTCCATATTATTGCAAGGAACGGACTTCCTCAGTCTTTAGAGTTTAACAAAACATTTACACGGAGGGAAAGAGGCCTCTTCCGTTACCGTGGGCTGAGGTCATGAGAACGGACCTTTTAGGGTACCTGCCTCCTCGGACCACCCGACGTTAGGTACCCCAACGATTCTCAGCCTGTACTGACTCACTGAAGTGAAAGTGAAAAGTGAAAGTACGTAACCTCTTCCTTTACCGTTGGGTGAGGTCACAAGAACGGACCTCTTAGGGTCCCTGTCCCCTCGGACCACTCGACGGCAGATACCCCAGAGTGTCTCAACCTGTACTGACTTCACTGAATCTTCGTCGTCGTCATCGTCGTCGTCGAGGGAAAGAGTCCAATATATTACTTCACTGCACTTCACTTTCAGGGATTCAGTACAGGCTGAGAAACACTGGGGTACCTGATAGGTACCTTAAGAGGTCCGGTCTTATGACCTCACCCATCGGAAAGGGAAGAGGTCCCCTAGAAGGGTTGGGTTCCTAGCTTGGGTCCAGAGGACGTAACGACCGTCTAAGAAATGGTCGACTCGGTGTTCCCTTCGAGAGTCCACTATGTTATATCAAGTCAAGTCAGCGAGTCAACACAGGCTGAGAAACGCTGGGGTACTTGTCGTCGTACGGTCCGGAGGGACAGGTAGTGGTTGAGGGCCTCAAGTGAGTTTGAGTGCAGGTAACTCAACCACTACGGTAGTTTGGTAGAATAGGAGAGGACAGGGGAAGAGGAGGACGGGGGTTAGGGAGGGTCGTAGTCTCAGAAAAGGTTACTCAGTTGAGAAGCATACTCCACCGGTCTCATGACATCAAAGTCGAAGTCGTAGTCAGGAAGGTTACTTGTGGATCCTGACTAGAGGAAGTCTTACCTGACCAACCTAGAGGAACGTCAGGTTCCCTGAGAGTTCTCAGAAGAGGTTGTGGTGTCGAGTTTTCGTAGTTAAGAAGCCGTGAGTCGGAAGAAGTGTCAGGTTGAGAGTGTAGGTATGTACTGGTGTCCTTTTTGGTATCGGAACTGATCTACCTGGAAACAACCGTTTCATTACAGAGACAAAAAGTTATACGATAGATCCAACCAGTATTGAAAGGAGGGTTCCTCATTCGTAGAAAATTAAAGTACCGACGTTAGTGGTGGACGTCACTAAAACCTCGGGGGGTTTTAATTCAGGCTGTGACAAAGGTGACAAAGGGGTAGATAAAGGGTACTTCACTACCCTGTTCTACTGTACTAGAAGTAAAAGACTTACAACTCGAAATTCGGTTGAAAAAGTGAGAGGAGAAAGTGAAAGTAACTCTTCGATAAATCAAGGAGAAGTGAAAGACGGTATTCCCACCACAGTAGACGTATAGACTCCAATAACTATAAAAAAGACTGTTAGAACTAAGGTCGAACACGAAGAAGGTCGGGTCGCAAAGAGTACTACATAAGACGTATATTCAATTTATTCGTCCCACTGTTATATGTCGGAACTGTATGAGGAAAAGGATAAACCTTGGTCAGACGACAAGGTGTAGATCAAGATTGACGACGAAGGACTGGACGTATACCCAAAGAGTTCTCTGTCCAGTCCACCAGACCATAAGAGTAGCGAAAGTCTTAACAGGTGTCAAATAACACTAGATATGTCAGTTTCCGAAACCACACCAGTTATTTCGTCTTTATCTACGAAAAGACCTTGAGAGAACGAAAAAGCTACTAGGTCGTCTACAACCGTTAAACTAGGGACCAAGGTTACGGAAAAGATTTTGGTCGAACTTGTAGTCCTTCAAGTACCAAGTGCATAACGACTTCTGACCGAACCTCTTAAAACTCGTAATGAAACGATCGCACACTCTACTCACGTTAACACACTATCAAACTCGTAAGAAACCGTACCGGAAAGAAACCCTGACCTTACTTTTGACTGGAAAAGGTCAGGACACCGGTGACGACTCAAAAGGTTTAAACGACCGTATAACTCACGCCGTGAAAGTGTCGCAGGAGAAAGTCCTAAACTTTATCGAGGTGACCTTAAGGTAGTGGAGGTGATCGAAACAAGCATCACTACGAAAGATTCCGGGAGAACTGAAGTGTAAGGTCCTACAGACCGAGATCCACTCACTAGTGTGGTAGCACTAATAGACCCAGCACTTCTAGCAAAAACATGTCAAGAAGGCACATAAGAACGGTGGAGAAGAATTATAGAAGACGAAGACAATACAGGTCTGGTAAAGACGGGAAATAGCTCGGGTAGAAACGTACTTTACAAGGGAACCATAGAGATTAAAAGAACTTCTCTAGAGATCAGAAAGGGTAAAACAAGAAAAGGAGATAAAGAAACGTAACTAACGACTCCTTCCGAAAGAATAGAGAAGAGTAATAAGAAACCTTGAGACGTAAGTCCAGGAATACAGAAAGGAAAAGAGGAAACGAAAAACGAAGACAAGAAAAGTATCGATAAACATTCCGGAGGGGTCTGTCGGTATAACGAAAAAACGTAAAGAAAAGGTACCCCTACCAGAACTAGGGACAGAGGACATGTCACAATACTTGGAGGTAGGTATCGAGTAGTCCGTGAGATAGATAGTCTAGATCCGGGAATTTAGATAAAGAGTGAAGGTAACATATTAGTATTTCCTAAACTAAATCTAGCATGGACTTACCAGATCACCAAAAGGGGTGAAAGAAGTTAAATTCAGACTTAAACCGTTATTCCTCAAGTACTAGACTCGGTGTCAGTTGAGGACCAGAACAAAAACAACTGACATATCTCGAAAAGGTAGAAACCGACGTTTCTTATATTAGGTAGACTAAAACCACAACTGGTACACTACTACAGGTACACATCTCAGAAGAGAACACAACAACCTTCTCGCACAAACGATACTGGTCACGTAAAAGAAACGTTTTGAGAGAATCGGAAACGGGACGAAGTAAGACATAAGGTTCCGGTTTAAACGGACAATGAGGTCCATAAAGAACTGAAGGATGTGAACGTAAGGTCAGGGGATATTACTTTTCCTGTAGAAAAAACCCATCAAGATTTTCTAGAACATCCAGAAGTATCTTGGCAAGTTGAAGTCGAAGAAGCCGTAATGACCAACCCCGTATCTAAACCTAATGACACTATAACTTACCAAACGGAACCTTTACTTGTCTCTAGTAAGACAGAAAAAACTCTAACGTAGGTTCATGACGTAAAACCTGAGAACAACTGGTACTACCGATGAGGTAAAGAAGATTCCCTAAGGACGGGTGTCATCATCTATATTACCAGTAGACGCAATTTAAGCGGGTAAGGTCAGGTGAAATCAAACGACTAAGGATCTTACAGCTGGGGTACTTGTCATATATTATATTCACCGAGGGCTAACATAGAAATTGACTTAAAATAGTAGGTTAACACAGAAACAAAGAGTGTAGAAAACCGAACATCAGGAGGATGGTTTCTTCGGATGAATCATGGGTAAACTTGGATGGAACCGTAAAAGGAGATTCCCTAGAGTCTCCCGACCTGTGCTGACTTACTGACTCTGATGATGGTAATCGTTAAGGAGATAATGTTACCCTTTTCATCTAGTCTTGTTTAATCCTCTCTCGATGTGAGTAAAGACGTCGTTAGTTGGTTCCGATACCCAATATAACAGTACAAACTCGTCTCAGTATACTTCTAAGTTGACTTGGTATTGTGTCCTATGTTCATTTTCTTATTACTTTCTAAAACCAAACTGTAAACTCTTCTCTAAATCACTTTTCGTATCATTAAGAAACCAAGAGACATGTCAGTGCTAACGTACACGCACACGCACACACACACAAAGACACACATATAGGTTTCCGTACTAAATCAAATCCAGACCCTGTAATTACCATTTATAATATCTCACTTTTAAAACTGAAGTATTATTCCTTTGTATAAAACCGTTAGTATAAAGGACCTTTACTTCCTCCGACGGAGGATTTCATCACTTAAGATACAAAACCTTCTACGACTTCACCTAAGTATTTTGAGTACTCTGTCCATCCCACATCTTCAGTAATGACTTAATTTAGGTATCGACACGACGTACTGGAGTTTCCAGTAGATAGTCAAGGAGGAATGTGTGTGTGTGTGTGTGTGTGTGTGTGTGTGTGTGCTTGGTGTGGGTGATTAACGAAGGTGTGTAGAAAAAGAATCTTTTAGATTTGTCACGACCCTGTTATCTACCAAGAATGGTTAACCTATTAGTTACCAATACTATAAAACACAAAATCAATAACGAAAAATTTTCTTTCCCAACATATACATATTTTATAGTTATGAATTAAGTACAAACTACCTTTATGGGACTATTAGACCTTTGTATTAATAATATGATGAAGAAAGATATAAGATTGAGGTATCCTGACTAAAATTCTTATAAAAAAACTAGAAAGATGGTACCAGTTAAGGGTAAACTGACAAACTTTATCTATAAGTCAAGTCAAGTCAGTGAGTCAACACAGACTGAGAAACGTTGGTGTACTTAGCGTCGTACGGACCGGAGGGAGGGACAGGTAGTGGTTGAGGGCCTCAAGTAAGTCTGAGTGTAGGTAGCTCAGCCACTACGGTAGGTCGGTAGAGCAGGAGACAGTAGGGGAAGAGGAGGACGGGGGTTGGGGAGGGTCGTAGTCTCAGAAAAGGTTACTCAGTTGAGAAGCGCACTCCACCGGTTTTCATGACCTCAAAGTCGAAGTCGTAGTAAGGAAGGTTTCTTTAGGGTACCGACTAGAGGAAGTCTTACCTGACCAACCTAGAGGAACATCAGGTTCCCTGAGAGTTCCCAGAAGAGGTCACAACTCAATTATGAATTCAGATAATAATGATACGACTATCTATAAGGGACGATCAAGTATTAAAGTCAAACGTACTTTTATATTCACTAACAGGACTATATACAGGTCACATGGGACGGTAAAACAAAAACACAAAGTTTGTGGTATCTCAGGGTCCAAAGAAAGAGACGGAGTTCAGAATAAGTTCCGTAGAAGATAGAGAAAAGGAGAGAATAAAGAAAATATAAATTTTTTACCGGAAAGTCTGCAAAGGATTAACGAAAGAAGGAAGATGTTTTGGTCACACTCCTTTTTTTATATACATAATAACCGTCGATCGTACGTGAACGACTACCCGAAGGGGTGAGGGGTACTTATTTCAATCCCTCGTTTCATCTAAAAATTGACTCTAGTGTTGACCAAAGGTCAAATTCGCTAGATAACCGAACGGGACGGAAAATTTTAACAAAACGAAGTAAAATTTGATTTCATCGGGAATGACTGTTTCAGTTCGACATGGTTTGGAGTCAGATTAATTTTGGTGGTCATTTGTTTAAGTGTGAACCATAAACATGTTCCCTGAACCATGAAAGCCTTCTTCTAAAACTCATAAGTTAAATCATAAATGAACCCTACTGTGTCAGTACAGACGGCTTCATGGGCGTCAGGGAAGGACGAAGACGCCATAGAAATTCTTCCTTGTGTCCCTACTCGTCCAGAGTCAAACCGTCTAGTAGAGGAGAGGAGTACCTTTCGACCCCCTCCTCGGGAAGTCACTGAATGCCTTCAGACGAGAACCTGAAAATCCAGACCTTCAGTCCGAACAACATATGTGGTAAACCAATTTTAAATGACATTAAAAAATACTCAAACTCAAATTAATGAGGAATCACACACTTAATATAAGGAACAGAAATTAGGATTAAATAATCTTATGAGAAATCTTCCGTATCAACTCGTCGTCCTTGTAAAGTAAAGTATATAGTGGTAATTTTTTTTATTACATAATGACGTAGGTATGCAAATTACATAATGGTGTATGTAACAAATTATGGTTTTTTGTTGTGAGTGTGTGTGTGTGTGTATATACACACACGTTACGTCCTTTACACCAAAGTCAGGGACCCAGTCCTTCTAGAGGACCTCCTCCTACACCGTTGGGTGAGGTCATAAGAACAGACCTCTTAAGGTACCTGCCTCTTCGGACCGTCCGATATGAGGTATCCCACCGTTTGTCAACCTGTGTTGACTTCGTTGAATCGTACGTGTGTACGTGTGTGTGTGTGTGTGTGTGTATGTATGTATATGTAACCTTTTCCTTTACTAATGGATGGGGTCATAAGAACAGACCTCTTAAAGTACCTGTCACCTCGGATCACCCAATAGGTACCTGTGGTTCTCAACCTGTGATAACTCGCTGATTGTGTGTGTGTACATGTATATAAATATATGTACATATGTGTGTAAATATATATATATACATATAGACTTAGTGAAACGATAAGTTGACATCGATGATGGTGTTACTTTTCATTTATATGAAGTTAAGTTTTTTAACAAATTTTTACCATTTATACAGTATTCTTTTTATGTTTGAATTTTCTGGTGACCCGCTTCAACCTTCGACTAGGATAGGGTGATACTTGGACACGGTCTTAGAACCGACGTCAGAACATTTTCCACACCTCGACCTCCCGAGTCAATTTGATAAGGACTCAGTGTCTTTCACACTCTTTTATTTACACAGGATAAAATATGAAGAGACAAAATCCTATTAACCAATGTATCGTTATCAATAGACCATGTGTGATACAGGAGTTGGTACAAGAATCAATATCGAAGGAAGTCCAGAGGACTCTCCAAAGACAAAAGATATGGAAAATTCGAACTTGTACGTAGGTCTATATTGAAGTAGGAATATTAAAGTAGGGACATTTATATTTTGTCACAAATACGAGAACTATACAAAAATTCAAAAATAATGGTGACGTTTACAATCTATCTAAGACTTAATGAACGGCTTCCTCCGTGACGGTAACCTGTACTTCGTGTCATTGTCGAGTAGAAAGACTATTTAAGTTGAGAAACCTCTACCAGTCTTTTACAGGCGTCGACTCTGACAGGAATTAATGTTAAATGCACTTCAGAGGAGAGACCTGGAAAAAGTCAAGATTGGTGACAGGGAGGGGAAGAGGAAATGAGGAGAAAGACGAAGGATTGGAAGAAGGAAAGAAAGGAAAGGAGGGAGTTAATTGTGTATAAATGGATCACGGGTACTACTTTGTCCATTATACGATTCTCAGCCCCTCGACACCTACTACTTGGTTCGATTTATGCGAGAGGCGAGTACACCTTGAACATCAGATAACCCTCCCAACTGACAATTAGGGTAATAACAAAAGTCCTTACAAATTTTTCAACCGAATTTCGAGTTGTAAGTCTTTTGCTTCTAGTACCGTGGACCAAGGTAGTGAAGTACCCTTTATCTACCCCTTTGTGACCTTTGTCACAGTCTGAAATAAAAAACCCGAGGTTTTAGTGACGTCTACCACTGACGTCAGTACTTTAATTTTCTGTGAATGAGGAACCTTCTGTTCAATACTGGTTGGATCTATGGTATAACTTTTCGCCTCTGTAATGAAACGGTTGTTTCCAGACAGATCAGTTCCGATACCAAAAGGGACACCAGTACATACCTACACTCTCAACCTAATACTTCTTTCGACTCGCGGCTTCTTAACTACGAAAACTTGACACCACAACCTCTTCTGAGAACTCTCAGGGAACCTGACGTTCCTCTAGGTTGGTCAGGTAAGACTTCCTCAAGTCGGGACCCTAAAGAAACCTTCCTTACTACGATTTCGACTTTGAGGTCATGAAACTGGTGGAGTACGATTCACAACTGAGTAACCTTTTCTGAGACTACGACCCTCCCTAACCCCCGTCCTCCTCTTCCCCTGCTGTTTCCTACTCTACCGACCTACCGTAGTGACTGAGCTACCTGTACTCAAACTCATTTGAGGCCCTCTACCACTACCTGTCCCTCCGGACCGCACGACGTCAAGTACCCCAGTGTTTCTCAGTCTGTGCTGACTCTCTGACTTGACTTGACTTGACTTGATTATTGGTTGACTATATAGTAAGACTCCTTTTCGTTTATAGGACCTTCAATTCTCCCTCCCGAGACTCAACGGAACTAAACTTAGGATACGGGTTCCGAGGGATCAAAACACTAAAACATGAACACGGAGTCACTGAAGTAAACATTTTACTCTTATTATCCCAGACATTTTGTTCCAACTACACTCCTAATTTATTCAATTAAGTCCATTTTAAGAATTTTCTCTCGAACCACGTATCATTCATGAGTCATTCCTACGAATTGTTTCCTTAAACTGGAACTCCATCCGCCCTTCAGGAAGGACTCCTTCATTCCGTCCTTAGACTTCGGACTCCATATCGAGGATAGAGGTTCCAGTATCTCCTAAATTTCTTTAATCACCTGTTAAGAGTGGACAACCACTAATTAAAGGATCGGACATCTCACTATCATCTATTGTCCTCTCCTCTATGTTCGATATATTTAATTCGTGTCCTTGTTTTGTGTATCTTTTAAGACTTAATAATTATAGAATGGATTACTTTATTCCGTCTCCGACATATAATCGGAACGTCCGTAGTGATAGTCCTATTTAATAACAGAGTTATCCCACGTGAATCAACGTTTACTGTCCGTTGGGTCGAATTTTGGTTATACAAAGAACTGACTGTGTCAACCTTCTTTTTCCTTTTCTCTCTGTGTTTACGTCTCTTTCTTTTTTGCACTACTTACCAAACTAAATCGATGAGCTACAGTAATGTCCGACCATCAGAAATGAAACGAGAAGAGACGGAAGATCAGACATTGTCTTTGGGATTGTTCCACCAAAGTTCCACCAAAGCTTAGACCGATGAGAATGTCAACTTGACACCGACAATTCAGGACCATCGATTGAAGACCCTGTAGTAGCTGATATACGTCTTTCTAAATCCTTCAAAAACGAATCTTTAGGGTTCCTTTATGGAAGACATAAGAGTACCCGCGTTTACCTTATCTTCGGACTGACACTTTGCTTTCACACCCCTATCGTACCATATTATGTCCACGGACTCTAGTGTCGGAGGGTAGAGATACGGTTTCTTCCACACTCACCCTCTATGTCGGGGGGTTCGGACCTACGGTACAACAAACCCTCTCACCCCGTATGTAAAATCCCGTATTTAGGAACCCTTCCATGAACATTACAGTCGTACGATTACAGGTGTTACTATTGGAACTTAATATATTCCTTTATATATTCAGTTACTGTTATTTATATTAAGTCCTTTTTTTAGGTAAACTTAACGAATTTTAAAACGAATTTACACCCTTGTAAAATCGATTAAATCTATAGGTGAATTCACTTTATAATACAAAGGACAGTTACAGAGTGTCTATATAGAGTAATAAGAATCAATCTAGAACGTACTCTTTAAGAACTCTTATAAGAACGGTCATCCTTATAGTTTTACTGCATACTTTGTCACTCTTACGAAAACATTGTATAGATCAATAAGGATCTTTATCGTACTACGGTCACTGGAGTTTTTGGAATTTATTACTGTCAAGGGTACAGGTTGTACTAGAATTAAAAAATCGGACACTATAAATCAATTTAACTTAATTTATTGAGAGTCCATACCTCTTTCAAACTGTTTTAATTTGTATTCAAATATCCACTTTCTTATATATCTAAGTTTCTTTCTCAATGAACACTGAAAAGAAACGGAAAATTTTACTTAAATTTCAGCTGACCTGTAAACCATCTTTTTATACGTTATTCTTATTTCACGATATTTCCTCTGTCCCAGTAAATACTCTCTTTTTCAATTAATCGGTCCTTAGTTTTATGTAATCCCAGTACCCCCTGGCTAAGTCTTCGTTTAAAGGTTAACGGTGTTAACAGAGAAACCACCGGTTTTAAGGTATGTACGACGTGTATTTGTGTAAGTAAAAAATTACAATTTGTCAAGGTCTCAATAAAATTTTTCTAAAAAAAGTTGTGTACATCTTCAAATTTCAATGTCGTAATACTTTTATGGGGAACCATATCTAAGTACACAAATAGTAAATGACATCCTTATAAACACGGGGGTCGAGAAACACTCCTCGTAAATCCACCAGATCTGACTCATAAAGTATAGATACCCTTTAAAATTAAACGATCCCTTTAAAAAGTTTCTGTAATTTCAATTGTGTTAGAACCATAAAGACTGAATGGAACTTAATTCGACAAAGTCTCTTACTCATTTGCCTTGTAAAAGATGACATTACACGAGTGAGTCAGCCCAGGTCGAGAAACACTAGGGTACCTTACATCGGACGGTCTAAGGAGACAGACACCCTAGAATATCCGTTCTTATGACTACACACCCCACGGTAAAGGAAGGTCCCTAGAAGGACTTTGCTCCTACCCTGGACGTAGAAAATACGGAGGACGTAACCGTTCGTCTAAGAAATGGTGATCACGGTGGTATTTTATATTCGTATTAACATTCATTTTCATTTTAATAATTGTGAAACAGAATAAAAAGAAACTTTTTTAAATGTAAATGTTCTCACGCAAAAAAAAAGAAAATACCGCGGAAGGATAGAGATGATAAGAGAATGAAACATATAATCTTCATTGAAGTTCAAAACGTTAAAAGTAAATTAAACTTGTTAAAGTTGAAGGGATTTTCAAAATTCTTAAAACTCTCGTTTAATGGGGTAGTGTAGATTTTAGAGTTCACACGTAAAGTAGTTTAGTTCTTGTGAGAGGTTCTGTTATGTCACATTGGTAGGTTCAGTTCTGTAGTTGTGACTATACTGGTAACAGGTTATATGTCTGGAGTAAGTTTAAAACGGTTAACGGGATTGTTATAAAGAAAAGACAAAACCCTTTTTTACTAGGTCAGGTTCTTAAGTATAATGCGAATTATTAACATAGAGAGATAACAGCGACTGAGCTACCTGTGCTCAGACTCACTTGAGGCCCTCAACCACTACCTGTCCCTCCGGACCACACGACGTTAAGTACCCCAGCGTCTCAGCCTGTACTGACTCGCTGACTTGACTTTACTTGACTTGGCTTGACTAACAGGAAGTTAGACCTTGCTAAAGGGATCGAAAAGGATAAGTACTAGGACTCAAAATTTCATATCAGAATAGAAAATAAAACACACTACAGAAGTCTCTATACAAAGAAAAAAAAAAAAATTAACCTCCTATCAACGAAATGTTACAAGACAATCAAAGACAACATGTCGTCTCACTTAGTCGATACGAATATGTATATGAGGGATAAATAACCTAAAGGAGGTAAATCCAATGATGTATCGCAACTCATCTCAAGGGACACGATATCTCATCCTTAAAAAAAAAAAATAATAATGACCTTAACTCGACAGGAGAGAACAGTCCTTATTGGATCTCTAATAAAAAATCACCTAGTGTAACCCTCCGTGTTACAGTTTTGACAAAAAAAAAAAAATTAGTCAACGTTTTTAGACCTCTAAAATATACTTTGAACCTTACGTCTGAGAATTTTTTAGTCTACTTTACTGTATAGGATGTAGGAACGCACTGTTATTCGTCGACCTCTGTTATTGACGGCTAGTAGAAGTCTATCGAATACACCAGAGACAAATTAACGTCTGAAGGGGTAACGGATATCGAAACAAGGTTCTGACGAAATGATTAGATGAAGAAGGACGGACCCGAAAAACCTGTGACCAAACCTTGAACAAAATATGAGAATTTAGTATCATATGTCTTTAAATCGATGACTCATGTTCCGATTGAAAATACATGGTATGATGAACATTCTTTAGGTATTTGATAAACCTTGTTGAAAATTTACTTAAAAGGTATCGTTAGATATGTCACTACCGTTTTTAACCTACCATTATGAAAACTATCATTAAATTTAATAGTCATTACTCTGTTCAGACTAAGTATTAATCGAAACCAGGGTTGATTAAGGTGTGTCTGAATGAATGTATAGTATATACAAAAAGAGGATACAAAACTATATTAAACTAGAACGGTGAGTTTAAAATATTCCAAGTTACGTAAAACTAAGGTAAAAAAGAACAAAAATCACACAATGATCTTTGGGACAAAAAGTCTCTTCCGTTACCGTTGGGTGAGGTGATGAGAACGGACCTTTTAGGGTACCTGTCTCCTCGGACCTCCCGACGTCAGGTACCCCAGTGACTCAGCCTGAACTGATTCACTGAAGTGAAAGTGAAAAGTGAAAGTACGTAACCTCTTCCTTTACCGTTGGGTGAGATCACAAGAACGGACCTCTTAGGATCCCTGCCCCCTCGGACCACCCGACGGCAGATACCCCAGAGTGTCTCAGCCTGTGCTGACGTCACTGAATCGTCGTCGTCGTCGTCCTCGGGACAAAAATCCGTATAAAAGATATTCGATAACCTAAAAGGAAGTATAGTCTTATAAAACGTGTGATTTAGTCTAAGATACGAGTTTGTTAGGATCCATCTCGTGAAACACATGAGACACACGAATGAACGAGTCAGTACAGCCTGAGAATCGCTGGAGTACCTGACATCGGGTGGTCCGAGGAGACAGGTACCGCTAAGAGGTCCCTTCTTATGATCTCACCCAACGATACGGGAGAAGGTCCCTTAGAAGGGTTGGGTCCCTGGATTGGGTCCAGAGGGTCTAACGTCCGTCTAAGAAATGGTAGACTCGGTGGTCCCTTTAAATTATTTCGGATTTTATTAAAAATAAAGATTACTCGAAAATCATATAAATCGTGACATAAATAATCAAATAAAACATTGTTAGATACTGAAGGACAGTGTTCGGTCGACAAACAAACGACTTGTAAGACCAATTATCTGTTTTTCAAATTTTTTTATCGACAGTTTATTAGAAATCCTATTGAAATACGATCACCATAAAGTCCATAAAACGACAAAAGTAAATACTCTTTCGTACTATAAGACATTTAAATGAATATTCTATTACTATACACTATAACTTCTAGGGTGGATTTACTTATCTTATATACCAAGAGTGGACAATAGGTTTAAAAAGGTTCGATCTTCTCGAAACCATCTATTTTTGAGGTGACCTCGTTTAAATAAATGTACAGAAGTCTGTTCCTAATAAAAACGTAACGATAGTCAAAAGATGTTGAACATCTCAATATTTTATTATCGAGGGATGTCTACTACGTATTGAAAGGTCTCTTCTTGTGTAAAAAGGGATATCATTAATGTAATAGTTTCAGTATACATGTAAAGAGATGAGACGAGGAAACGAAAGAAAGATCTCCATCAGTCTTTCATTGTAGTTAAAGCATAGAAGTGGTTGGTTGGGAATTATTTTTACACTGAAAAACTTACTTCAGTTATGTACACCTTTATCTATGTAAAGTCAAAACTTTAAACCGTAAAGTAGACCAAAACGAAGTACTTTAAAAATAGACTTAAACTCTTTAATTACCTAATTCAACTTAAACTATTTATTAAATTTTTCTTTTCACAATAGATACTCTATACATCGGTATCTATTAAGGTTATTTCTTGTTTTTCCTTTTTTATGTAAAAGAGTAATTTCTAAGATTAATTTTCTCTTGATTGGTGACTTAATTTCAACTTTGTTATACCTTTAAGGGAAGACGGTTTTATATGAACCGAGGACGTTTACCCCTTACGGACGTATAAACAAATTTATAAATTTAAGGGAACCCGAAACAGAAAACTATTTTACTATAACAGACAAGTAACACAAAGGGATAGACGACCAAAGAAGAGAAAGGTTTGGGTTTCCCGTACAGACATTCCCAGAACGGACAAGGGACTTACTTATTGTGTAAATATTATTTTCTAAGAAACAATCTCCCACCTCAGTAAAGTGTTATTTCCGTAACTGTGATTCTAGTATTTTAAACACTTGAGAAAGTACTTATCTCTGAAGGTTACTGAAAGATTTACTGATACATTTACGCGATACCTTAAACTGGTCCTCTCAGAACTATTTTACCACTATGATCGACTTTAATGGACTCTTTAAAAGATCAAGATTCCAAAGGGAAGGAACTTTATCAGGAAAATAAATATGGGAAGAAGTTCCCGGTTGACACCATATAAACTCGGGATAAAGGTCTTAAAGTATGAGGTCCCAGACAAATCAATCCGAGACTCGGGAGTCCAAAGATTTGAGGTTCTCAAAAAGGAGACGAAATAATAAGGTGGGGCAAACTGTAGTATTAAATAACGAAGATGTAAAATAGAGAAGTCTCAGTCTAAGAAGGTGACACTTGGAAGTTACCACAGTTGTTAACCACAGTTGAAGTTACCACAGTTGGTAGTAACGGAATCGGAGACGATTCTGTCATTAACATAAGAGATCGAATTTCATCCAATAAACAATACACTTTAGACATACACGAGGAATATAGAGATAGGGAGAGATAAAATGATTTAGGATTTTTATTCTCTTTGACCGTTGGTTTAGTACAATTGTATACTCTTCTCTCCTGTTAATGTATATATCCGTAAAATGTTCGGGAAGACCTATGATTCAGAAGAGAGGGAACCAATAAAGAAAAGGATTTTTAATCGAAAAAAAAAAAAAAAACGATATTAAGACTTTAGTTGTAAGAATATCCATATCTAAATGGTTGTAGTAAACTTGGTGAAGAAATGCCTTTCTAATAAAGTACCCCAGACTAATTTCATTTATTAAAATATTATAATATACACGACACTTACAAACTTTGAGTACGACGAAACATCAACATTAAGTATTCGTAGTTACTGTTACTATAAGACATTGAAGAAAGGGTCTTTCTTAATTCGGAGATAAAAACAGGAAATATAGTACGAACACAACTAGAAAGTTCTACCACGAGATTTAACACTAGATTTACTGGGTCTTCAAGACTTTTCTAAAAACGACCAAAAGTGACGACTGGACTCGAAACCTACCTAGGGTACTGGTGGCATATTGAATTACTACTGACTACCCTCTTTTTCTCTTTATTGTTTTATAATAACAATCGTCAGTCGAATTTGAACTCGAACTTTAGACACGTCGGGGTCACCTGTCGTGACCGGAGAAACGAACAAGGAGTTTACAGACACCTGATGAAGACGGAGTCCCGGACACGTGAAAGAGAAGAAGACCTATATAGTAAACGAGTGTCAAAAGTCAGAAATAGTTTCACAACATTAAAGTTACAACGACAGGACACCTGTCAAAAAAATTTTAGTTCTACAGACGACGAAGAATGGTGAATAATAGTAGACTGTATATAAGAATAACTAACTAGGACAAAAAAAAAGGTAGAGGGAGTGAACTAACACCCTCTTCCGTCACCGTGGGGTGCGGTCATGAGAACGGACCTTTTAGGGTACCTGCCTCCTCGGACCACCCGACGTCAGGTACCCCAGAGATTCTCAGCCTGTGCTGACTCGCTGAAGTGAAAGTGAAAAGAGAAAGTGCGTAACCTCTTCCTTTACCGTTGGGGGAGGTCGCAAGAACGGACCTCTTAGGGTCCCTGTCCCCTTCGGACCACCCGACGGCAGATACCCCAGTGTGTCTCCACCTGTGCTGATTTCACTGAATCGTCGTCGTCATGAACTGACACTCAGTTCCTAACAGTTCCTAACGATACAAACCAAGTAAACACTAAGAAATCCCAGGTCTCGTCTTGAACAATGTATCATTCGTGAGTAATTTTCGAACAATTTCTTTACCAACGAAGAACTTGAAGGATCGGTACCTCGTCGTAGGCTTTTGTATGTCAATTGTTCGTGGTCTGGTCGATGATACAGTAAGTCCCTTGACCGGAAGGAAGGTAAGTTCTTCGGAAATAAGATGGTCGTCAAAAGTTGGACTCTGAACTCCCCACTAGAGTCCTCACTTGAAAGAATTATAACTTTTTTTTTTTTTTGGGTGTTTCTTTTAATAAACGTGGTTACTTTCCTGACTCAGAAGGGAACGGCGGTAGGGGTCGACTAATCATACTCACTCCACCCCTCCACACCTTTATCGATCTATAAGTCATAGAAATTGATTTTTACTATTTCGTTTATATGTTCTTTATGTCAAATAAACCTAACTTTGGTATAGAAAGTTTGTAAATAGGTACTATTTGTATAATTCTCAAAAATTAATATTTTTATCTTCTTAAGAATAAAATGTACCAGTTACATTATTCATTGCCAAGAGTATGTTATAATTTTACGAGACTTCCCTACTAAGTAACTAATCGGGATATGGAGTTTAACAAATGTGTTAAATGAGTCTTATTATCTCTTATTCATTACTAAGGGTCCACCATTTCTCAGGTGGACAGTTAAGTCTTCTGTGTCTTCTCAGTCCGACCTACCTCTGCTAGGGACCTGATCCCTTACTGTCGGACGAAATCACAAGAACAGGTCTTTTAAGGTACCTGTCTCCTCGGACTACCCGATGTCAGGTACCTCAACGTTTTTCAGTCTACTATGACTCGTGTATCTGTATGTATGGTTACTATTTTATACTATTTATGTTTATGGCATAATGAATTAAAAACGAATATAGAAGACAACATATTTTGTGTATCTACAGTATCTGTCTATGTATTTAATATAAACATTTAATATGCACATTATACTACGTAAAGACCTGTACCGTGACTTATTTCGACACGTGTCATTTGTCTCCACGACTTCTTTTTTGTTAACCAATTAAGTTCGAGATAAAAATCTCGTAAGGACCCGGTCTGGTTAAAATTCTCTTAATCTTGTATTACATTAGAGAGAAACCTAGTAAATATCATCAGATTCTTTTAATTTTACTAAGTCTAAATACAAATATTTCTATTGATGAAACATGACACCACACTTTTAGTAAGACCACCAAGGGTAGAGGTCGATGAAGTTAAGACTTTTTACTTGGTCATAACTTATTCACCGTCATGATTAGGAAGTGCACTCGGGAAAAATAGTTTCAGTCGGTCCTTAGTCATTGGAGTACTATTCTAGAGATTTTTAGTCTGTAGATCGGTTTAAGGATGAGTTTATTAATGTAAAATAGATAGATTTAGGGAATACATTAACGTAGCCTTATTTCCGAATTAAAAGGTAGGTAATTAAAAGAAAGTAAAATAGAATTTTCCCGAACGTTAAAAGAGTAAGTCTTTTCTTCAGGTTCCTCATTAAGACTCGAAGGTCATACTAGACCTCTTTACCTTTCGAATACGTCTAGGAAGATCATAGGTAAAGAAGAAAACGATTATTGTCAGGTTACTCCTTGTACGGTCAAGGAGTCTCTATTTTACATGGAGAATTTGTACCATAATTTATCTGAATAAATTATTTTACACCATAACTACTTTTTCGTAACTACTCTAGACACTATCAGGTTAGTACTCACCAGTATACTGGATGAGATAAAAAGTCGGGGACCGGATTCACTAACCAAGTCCCCACTGTTCACTGGATTAAATCGCGTCAGATTGGAGTAAGTAAGTAAGTTAGTTGTGACTTGTTGATGGGACACTGTACGTGGTATCCAAGACCCCTATACTACCACTTTTGTCTGTGTTTTTAGGGACGGGAGTACCTCGAATGTAAGATCGTCCACCACGGAAGACACCATTTTTTCTCTCAAAATAGTCTTTTTTTTTTTTTTTTTTTCGGTCGTAAGAAAGGAAGACGACCTGAATCTCGACTGACACTCGTATATTTCGAACTTACCGACCCTGACTTCTTTCCTCGGGTGAGTCTCTTTTTGTGACGACTCTCTCCTCTACCACTCTGATCCAGGACNCGGGAGTACCTCGAATGTAAGATCGTCCACCACGGAAGACACCATTTTTTCTCTCAAAATAGTCTTTTTTTTTTTTTTTTTTTCGGTCGTAAGAAAGGAAGACGACCTGAATCTCGACTGACACTCGTATATTTCGAACTTGCCGACCCTGACTTCTTTCCTCGGGTGAGTCTCTTTTTGTGACGACTCTCTCCTCTACCACTCTGATCCAGGACCTATACATTTGAGTTTTACAGATAGTAATCAGAAACTCGGGAACCTACAGATTTCAATCGGGTTGTGGACCTAAAAGTCAATATACTTGGTTAATTAAGAAGTGACCCAATTGAGTTAACATTATCTCAAAACTCACAGGGACCATCCGAGTCACTATTTTCTTAGGTGGACGTTACGTCCTCTACGCCCAAACTTAGGACCCAATCCTTCTAGGTGACCTCCTCCTTTACCGTTGGGTAAGATCATAAGAACGAACCCCTTAGAATACCTGTCCTCTCCGGACCTTTCCGGTATCCCAACGTTTCTCGACCTGTGTTGACTCACTGATTGGTCGTTGTTGTTACCTCTAAGTCAGTGAACGTTACTTTTACAGGGCTAGTCGGTGGTCGGGATTCCTACACCCATGTCACGGGACGGTAACGTCGTGGACACAAATGCACATTTTTGTTGTTTCATCCGGACTTACTAGGTAGGTATTGAGGGTCGACCTAAGAACTAAACGGACCGGACCAACCTTCTTCCTTTCCAGGTGTCCTGTGCTGGGTCCCCACCAATTAAAACACTTTTAATCAACCCCTGAGAGACTCCGACCAACGTTGTGAAATGTTGTCACTAAAAACAAACGAAACAAACTTTTGAATTTGACTAAAATAAAACCTCATAACACAATACATAACTATCTACTGATTGTGTATTTGTCTTAAACATGTTTCTCGTTGTATGTACAAGTTACTTGTAAAATTCTCAAATCGATTACTTTGTGTCCATTTTTGGATATCTATATACTAAAATCTACTTGTCCACGTGTAAATTATAAAATTTTATTAAGTCAAACTGTTAGTCAAGTCAAGTCAATGAGTCAGCTCAGGCTGAGAAACGCTGGGGTACCTGACGTCGTCCGGTCCGATGGGACAGGTAGTGGTTGAGGGCCTCAAATGGGTTTAAGTACAGGTAACTCAGGCACTACGGTAGGTTGGTAGAGTAGGAGACAACATGGAAAGAGGAGGACGGAAGTTAAAAAGGGTCGTAGTCGCGGAAAAAGTTTATTCAGTCGAGAAACGCAGTCCACAGGTTTCATGACCTCAAAGTCGAAGTTGTAGTGAGGAAGGTTACTTGTCAGTCCTGACTAAAGGGAGTCCTAGGTGACCAACCTGGAGGAACGTAAGGTTTGCTTAGAGTTCCGAGAAGAGCCTGTGGTCTCAAGTTTTCGTAATTAAGAAGCCGTGAATCGAAAGAAATATCAAGTTGAGAGTGCAAGTATATACTGATGACCTTTTTGGAACTGTCCTGGAAACAACCGTTTTATTACAGAGACGAAAAATTATACGACAGATCCAACCGGTATCGAAAAGAAGGTTCTTCGTTTACAGAAAATTAAAGTACCGACGTCAGTGGTAGACGTCACTAAAACCTCGGGGGGTTTTATTTCAGACTGTGACAAAGGTGACAAAGAGGTAGATAAACGGTACTTTACCACCCTGACCTACGGTACTAAAGTAAAAGACTTATAACTCGAAATTCGGTTGAAAAAGTGAGAGGAGAAAGTGAAAGTAGTTCTCCGAGAAATCAAGAAGTAAAAGACGGTATTCCCACCACAGTAGACGTATAGACTCCAATAACTATAAAAAGGTTTGTTAGAACTAAGGTCGAACACGAAGTAGGTCGGGTCACAAAGAGTACTCCATGAGACATGTATTTAATTTTTTCGTCCCACTGCTATATGTCGGAACTGCATGAGGAAAGGGCTAAACCTTGGTCAGACAACAAGGTTCAGGTCAAGATTGACAACGAAGGACTGGACGTATGTCTAAAGAGTCCTCCGTCCAATTCATTCACAATCAGCGAGTCAACACGGGCTGAGAAACACTGGGTCCGATGAGGTAGGAGTCAGGTACTCTAAAAGGTCCGTTCCTATGACCTTACAAAACGGTAAAGGAAAGCACCAGACCATAAGGGTAGAGAAAGTTTTAAAAGGTGTCAAATAACACTAGGTGTGTCAGTTTCCGAAACCGTATCAGTTATTTCGTCTTTATCTACAAAAAGACTTTGAGAGAACGAAAAAACTACTAGGTATCCTACAACCGTTAAACTAGGGACCAAGGAGACGGAAAAGATTTAGGTCTAACTTGTAGACTTTCAAGTGCCAAGTGCATAACGACTTCGGACCGAACCTCTTAAAACTCGTAATGCAATGATCGTACACTCTACTCACGTTAACACACCATCAAACTCGTAAGAAACCGTAACGGAAAGAAACCCTAACCTTACTTTTGACTGGAAAAGGTCAGGACACCGGTGACGACTCAAAAGGTTTAAACGACCGTATAACTCACGTCGTGAAAGTGTCGTAGTAGAAAGTCCTAAACTTTGTCGAGTTGACCTTAAGGTAGTGGAGGCGATCGAAACAAACATCACTACGAAGGATTCCGGGTGTACTGAAGTGTAAGGTCCTACAGACCGAGATCCACTCACTAGTGTGGTAGTACTAATAGACCCAGCACTTCTANACCGGTGACGACTCAAAAGGTTTAAACGACCGTATAACTCACGTCGTGAAAGTGTCGTAGTAGAAAGTCCTAAACTTTGTCGAGTTGACCTTAAGGTAGTGGAGGCGATCGAAACGAACATCACTACGAAGGATTCCGGGTGAACTGAAGTGTAAGGTCCTACAGACCGAGATCCACTCACTAGTGTGGTAGTACTAATAGACCCAGCACTTCTAGAAAAAACACAAGACACATAAGAACGGTGGAGAAGAATTCTAGAAGACGAAGACAAACAAGGTATGGTAAAGACAGGAAATAACACGGGTAGAAACTTACTTTACAAGGGAACCATAGGTATTAAAAGAATTTCTCTAGAAATCACAAAGGATAATATAACAAAAGGAGATAAAGAAACGTAACTAGTGACTCCTTCCGAAAGACTAGAGAGGAGCGATAAGAAACCTTGAGACGTAAGTTTACCCATATAGAAAGGAAAAGAAGAAACGGAAAAAGAAAAGTAGCGATAAAGATTCCGGAGGAGTCTGTTGGTACAACGGAAAAACGTAAAGAAAAAGAACCTTTACCAGAACTAGGGACGGAGAACATGTTACAGTACTTGGAGACAAGTATCAAGAAGTCCGTGAGACTTCTTGACAGATAGTCTAGATTAAGGAACTAAGATAAGTAGTGAAGGTGACATATTAGTATTCCCTGAACAAAATACAATATGGACTTACCAGATCACCAAAAGGGATGAAAGAAGTTAAATTCAGACTTAAACCGTTGTTCCTCAAGTACTAGACTCGGTGTCAGTCGAGGGCCAGAACACAAACGACTGACATATCTCGAAGGCGTAGAAACCGACTTTTCTTATATTAGTTAAACTAAAACCATTACCGGTAGATCACTACGGATACACATCCCAGTAGAGAACACGAAAACCTTCTCGTACAAACGATACTGGTCACGCAAGAGAACCCTTTCGAGATAATCGGAAACGGGACGAAGAACATGTGGTTCCGGTTTAAACGGACAATGACGTCCATGGAGAAAAAAAAAAAAATTAAAAAATAAAAAAAATTTAAAATTTTAGAAATTAAGAATGTACGCAAGGGTTTGTACTTGGGGGGAGGGTGGAGGGAGGGGTGTTGTAGAGAGACCCAGTAGGGGTACGTGGTCGGGGTTCGTTCGACGTGGGATGCAGTCTGTACCTGACCGCTAAGTTAAGAATGTACTGTCATATGTACAATCTTAAGGGTAAGAGGGTTTAGTAGGGTGGGAGAGGGAGAGGGAGACTCAGGTTTTCAG